>JAKOOJ010000018.1:9138355-9398355 GCA_022577455.1 Arizona elegans
ACAAAATTCCTTCTATGTCTAACCACACTTGGCCAAGTAAACAAAGTATAAGTATATAAGTATTTAGATCAGTGTTTTGCAACCTCGGCAATTTTAAGATGCATGCAGTTTTATACCCGGAACTCCACAGTCAACCGTGCTGGCTGGGGAATTCTAGGAGTTGAAGTCCACACATGTCTGGAGATTCTCAATCATCCAGGTCATAGTTGTCTCAAAAGTGCTTTTTCAAAAGACAATTGGACTGTGATTTGTTTCCCTCTTAAGGAAGAAAATAAAATAAAGATGTTTCTCATCCAAGAAGCTTCATCGGTTCTCATGTCCACATGTCTTAAAGTTGCCAAGATTGAGAAACACAGATTTAGGGACTGGCTGACTCCAGAATAATTCTGGGCGGCTTACACCTAGAAGCAAAAAATATTACAAAGAAAAAAACCTACGTATCAAAAATGACCACATATTATACATCATAATAAACAAACAACTGAGGTCCACCACCAGTCTACTCCAAGGATTGGAAGAACACCCAAATTTTTAAAGACCTTAGTAAGGTAAAGGTAAAGGTTCCCCTCGCACATATGTGCTACTCATTCCCAACTCTAGGGGGCAGTGTTCATCTCCGTTTCAAAGCCTAATAGCCAGCATTGTCTGAAGACATCTCTGTGGTCATGTGGCCTGCATGACTAAATGCCAAAGGCGCATGGAACGCTGTTACCTTCCCACCAAAGGTGGTCCCTATTTTTCCACTTGCAGTTTTTGCAACTGCTAGGCTGGTAGAAGCTGGACAAGTAACAGGAGCTCACCCTGTTACATAGCACTAGGGATTCGAACCGCTGAACTGCCAACCTTTCGATCGACAAGCTCAGCGTCTTAGCCACTGAGCAACCACATCTCTTAAAGACCTTAAGGTGGATGCTATAAAGATTTCTGAGGAAATACTCCGGAATGCAGGTGCCACCAATAGCAATAGCTCTTAGACTTTATATATCACTACACGGTGCTTTACAGCCCTCTCTAAGTCAGCATCTTGCCTCCCCAACAATCTGGCTCCTCATTTTACTGACTTCGGAAGGATGGAAGGCTGAGTCAACCTTCAGCCAGTCAGGATCGAACTCCTGGCAGTGAGCAGAGTTAGCCTGCAATACTGTATTCTTACCACTGCGTCACCATGGCTCCTGCCATCACTTAGAAGGCTGACTTTCTGATGGCCTGGTTTAATTAAGGAGACCCAATGTTCACCAGTTCTGCCTGATTTTATTAACCTTGTTAGGTCTGCAGAATTACAAGTAGTCCTCAATTTATGACCGCAATTGAGCCCAAAGTTTAAGTTTATATAAATTTAATAAAACAAAACAAACAAACAAGTTGTTAAGTGAGAAATTTGTTAAGTGAATCTTGCCCCAATTTACAATTTATCTTGCCACATTTGTTAAGGGAATCACTGCAGTTGTTAAATTAGTAACAGGGTTGTTAAGCGAATCTGGGTTCCTCCATGGACTTTGCTTGTCAGAAGGGGATCCCACGTGACCTCAGGACCCTGCGACCATCATAAATCTGACACAGTTGTCAAGCATCCAAACGTAAATCATACATGCTGCAACGGTCATAAGTGAAAAGTGGTCAGAAGTCACTTTTTTCAGTGCCGTCATAACTTCGAACGGCCACTAAGCGAACTGTTGTAAGTTGAGGACTACCTGTATTTGGTCAAATCCCCCATCACCAAATGAACGGTTTCCTTATATGCAGGCCATTCAAAGAGATAAATTCCTCAAAGCTGAACTTTCTGTCACGTGTTTCCGGGTGCAGGGAACTATAGCTGCAGTTTTTCCCTGAACGCCATCCCTCTGCTAAACAAATAATTCCCTCAACACTGTCAAACTAGTTACTAAGTCTGCACTACTATTAATCTTCTCATCGTTCCCACCACCCATCTCCTCCCACTTATGACTGTATGACTGTAACCTTGTTGCTGGTCTCCTTACGATTTATATTGACCGTTTCCTAGTATGGCTTGATTGCTTATTTGTACCCTAGGACTATCATTAAGTGTTGTACCTTATGATTCTTGACGAATGTATCTTTTCTTTTATGTACACTGAGAGCATATGCATCAAAGACAAATTCCTGGTATGTCCAATCACACTTGGCCAATAAAGTATTCCTATTCTATTCTATTCTAAAACAAATCCCATGTTAAAAAGTATTCGGTGTCATCCTTCTCCTTGATTTTAAGTCTCGTCAACCCCAATCTTTGACTCTACATAATCTTGTCTTTTTTTTAAAAAAAAAATCTCTTTTTCTGATTGTTGAATGAAGGAGCAGATAGCAAAGGATCTACTTTCTGGAGAAGAAGAGGAGGAGACGCAATCTTCGGCAGATGACCTAACGCCTTCGGTCACTTCTCACGATGCATCAGACCTCTTCCCCAATCAGACCGGCTGTAAGTTTGATTAAGAGCATCTCTTACACTTGCAGAGGTGGGCAAAAGGAAAGATGGAGTCGTTCGGCTCTTTGTGGTACGTCAGGCCTGCAGATTGGCGGCTGCAACACCATGAAAAAAGAGATTGTCCCCAGCACGCTTCTTCATACAGGTCGTCCTCGACTTACAACCATCCGTTTAGCGACTGTTCGAAGTTAGAGCAGGCCCTGCAAAGAAGTGACTGACAACCGGTCGTCAACATTTACATTCATTGCAGCATCCCCATGGTCATGTGATCAAAATTTGGGCGCTGGCAACCAGCGTGTAATTTATGACGGTTGTCCCCAAAGGTGCTTTTTCAGGAGGCTTCTTCAACAGGATAGTGGGGAATGGAAGGATTTATATTCCTTGCAGACAGCTGATCATTTGCATCCTTTTTAGAGAGCCGTTGAGGCCACTTAGAGGTTTATCTGTGTCCTCAGGGTCACCTGAGTGGTGCAAATGGGTGTGGAGCCTTCTTGGCTGCAGGATGTTTTCTGCCCTATGTCCCTTCACTGTTGAAGACAGGCGGAGGTTGTGTTGTGACCTCGGCTTCCTGAGTCATTAAAACACACGAGTAGTCACAAAAACCTCTTTTATTGCAACAGCTGTGAATTACGTTCATTCACAGCTGGGTCCCAATTAGTTGCAAAAAGTCCTTTGGGATAATCACCAACCATTATCTCCCTTGACACTCTGCCAAAGACCTACTTGGCAAAGCCACACGGATTCCAGAATCAAACAGAGATGCCGACTGGGAACAGATTTAACAACGTTGCTTTTCTGCAAAGGGCCCATGTGCCTTTGCTCCTCTTTTAAGCCTTATGGGAGGGGCCAATCATCTCCAGGTCTTACCCCCAAGTCGTCCCTTTTGTTTTAAGTGTTCGTGCCTTCTGGCAGCTCTGTGCATGCATGCCCTAGGAACAGGCTCCTCCTGTTCCTCTGCCTCTCTGCTATCCGACTCTGGAGGCTCCAGAGTCCGTGCATCATTCCCAGATGGCCCTGGCCCCATCTCTGCTTCTGACGCAGAGCCCTCATCCGAGTCTTCCCCAGACTCCAGGACTGGCCCATGTTCCTCCCCAGCCTCCTCACTGTCCGACTCCGCTACCAGCTCCGCAGGCTCCTGGCGGACCACAACAGGCTGTTGGGGATGAGCCTCTGTTGGCTGCATCTCAAACTGATGGTTCCTGTATTCTGCAGTTTTTCTGGAAATCTGTTCATGCTCCCACACCATTGGAAGGGTGTTCATCCCAAAGGGCCTAGCACCTTTGGCACAACCTGGAGGTTTTTAAGAAGAGACTATTAACAGTCACTTGTCTGAAATGGTATAGGTCTGTGATGGCAGCGCCCTGTCTATGGGCACGCCAGCCATTGCCCCAGTTCAGCTTTGCTGCGCATGCACCTCCCGCCAGCCAGCTGGTTGTCGGGTCTCTGCTGTGCTGGGGGTGTGTGTGGATGTGGGGGGGCACACGCGCATGTGCAGTAGGGCGGGGCATGTGCAGGGGGTACATGCATGCGCGGAGGGGAGGGGTGCATGCATGGGGGCCGCGTGTATTGGGGGTTCGGGCACGCACACACGCACTTTGAGCACTCGGTCTGGAAAAGGTTACCCATCGCTGGTATAAGTTCTCCTGCTTGAGCAAGGGACTGGACTAGAAGATCTCCAAGGTCCCTTTCAACTCTGTTATTCTATTCTATTCTATTCTATTTTCTATTCTATTCTATTATTCTATTTTCTATTCTATTTTCTATTCTATTCTGTTCTATTTTCTATTCTATTTTCTATTCTATTCTATTCTTCTATTCTATTCTTATTCTATGCTATTTTCTGTTCTCTTATTCTATTTTCTATTCTATTTTCTATTCTATTCTATTATTCTATTTTCTATTCTATTTTCTATTCTATTCTATTTTCTATTCTATTCTGTTCTATTTTCTATTCTATTCTATTTAATATTCTATTCTATTCTTCTATTCTATTCTTATTCTATGCTATTTTCTGTTCTATTATTCTATTTTCTATTCTATTTTCTATTCTATTCTATTTTCTATTCTATTTTCTATTCTATTCTATTTTCTATTCTATTCTGTTCTATTTTCTATTCTATTCTATTCTTCTATTCTATTCTTATTCTATGCTATTTTCTGTTCTCTTATTCTATTTTCTATTCTATTTTCTATTCTATTCTATTATTCTATTTTCTATTCTATTTTCTATTCTATTCTATTTTCTATTCTATTCTGTTCTATTTTCTATTCTATTCTATTTAATATTCTATTCTATTCTTCTATTCTATTCTTATTCTATGCTATTTTCTGTTCTATTATTCTATTTTCTATTCTATTTTCTATTCTATTCTATTTTCTATTCTATTTTCTATTCTATTCTATTTTCTATTCTATTCTGTTCTATTTTCTATTCTATTCTATTTAATATTCTATTCTATTCTTCTATTCTATTCTTATTCTATTCTATTTTCTGTTCTATTTTTCTATTCTTCTATTCTATTCTATTCTTCTATTCTATTCTATTCTTCTATTCTATTCTATTCTTCTATTCTATTCTATTCTATTCTATTCTATTCTATTCTATTCTATTCTTCTATTCTATTCTATTCATGACCTGGATGACTGAGAATCTCCATAGACATTTATGACAGTTGCAGCATCCCGGGGGACACATGATCACTATTTGCAACTTTCCCTGCAGGCTTCCATCAGGCAAAGTCAATGACCATGTGATTCACTTAACAACTGCAGTAATTCAGTAATTTGCTGTGTCGTAACTGGATTAAGGTCATAAAAATTGGTCATAAAATCAGGCGAAACTCACTTAACAAGTACTTTGTTTAGTAACAGGAATTTTGTGGCCGTAGGTCGAGGACTACCCGTACTGGCCTTATTCATGCAACCTATTTAACAGGCTCAAAGATTATTCCGGTAGTCTTACAGGTTGTCCTCGACTTACAACAGTTCATTTAGTGACCGTTCAAAGTTACAACATCCCTATGGTCACATGAGCAAAATTTGGAGGCTTGGCAACTGACTCATATTTGTGACGGTTGCACTGTCCCAGGGTCACGCGATCTTCTTACAAGCAAAGTCAATGGGTTTTGCTTAACAACCAGGTTACTCACTTCTCATCTGCACTGATTCACTTAACAACTGTGGCAAGACAAGTCGCAAAACTCACTTAACAACTGTCTCGCTCAACGACAGGAAAACGTTCCAGAGAAATCTCTGATCTTCTTCATCCATCTTATTTAGTGTCTTGCCCTTCCTTCTTTCTCCTTCATTCAAGCATGTCAATCATCGCTGTATTTTTCTAACCCACCCAATATCTAAGGGGCTGCCACAAAGGAGAGGAGGTCAGCCTGTTCTCCAAAGGACCTGAAGAAGCAATGGATGGAAGCTAACTACTCAGTGGAACAGCTTTCCTCCAGAAGTTATGGGTGCTCCAACACTGAGGTTTTTAAGAAGAGATTGGACAGGCGCTTATCTGGAATGGTAAGGTCTCCTTCCTGAGCTGGCAGTTGGACTAGAAGACCTCCAAAGTCCCTTCCCCCTTCCAACTCAGTTTTAGAATAGAATAGAATACAATAGAATAGAATAGAATAGAATAGAATAGAATAGAATAGAATAGAATAGAATAGAATAGAATAGAATAGAATAACAGAGTTGAAAGGGACCTTGGAGGTCTTCTAGTCCAACCCCATGCTTAGGCAGGAAACCTTACACCACTTCAGACAAATGGTTATCCAACATCTTCTTAAAAACTTCCAGTGTTGGAGCATTTACAGCTTCTGGAGGCAAGTTGTTCCACTGTTATTAATTGTTCTCACTGTCAGGAAATTTCTCCTTAGTTCTCAGTTGCTTCTCTCCTTGATTAGTTTCCACCCGTTGCTTCTTGTCCTGCCCTCAGAGGCTTTGGAGAATAGCTTGACTCCCTCTTCTTTGTGGCAGCCCCTGAGATATTGGAAGACTGCTATCCTGTCTCCCCTAGTCCTTCTTTTCATTAAACTAGACATATCCAGTTCCTGCAACCATTCTTCATACGTTTTAGTCTCCAGTCCCCTAATCATCTTTGTTGCTCTTCTCTGCACTCTTTCTAGAGTCTCAACAACTTTTTTACATCGTGGCAACCAAAACTGGATGCAGATTTTCTGTTATCTGTTCGCATTACATGTCCATAATATGTGAGATTCTGCTTGCTAATTGTCTCCTCAGGATAACGGTCAGCCTTTTATTTCCTCTTGGCCCCATTGATTGACTCTTCTTGAAGTCCATGGTAACTTAGTAACCCATAATTCAGAGATGTTCTGTCTTCTTTCTCCTCTAATTCTTTCTTAAATGTCCAGCTTTCGCAGCCACGCGTTGCTCCTAGGGAGACCCATTGCTTTCACTCTTCTGATCCGAGTTGTCATAGAAATATCCTTACCCTTCATGATCTCGCCTAAATTGGCCGTTTCCGTCTTTCCTGGGATTAATCGTCTTTACGTCTCAAGCATGCCTCCCGTTTCGTTTCTACTTCAGCCGAAAAAACAAATCTTTTTTTTTTCCTTTCAGCTGTGATTTTTTTTTTTAACCTGAAAATTATATATGTTACAAAAGTGCTTTTTTCAAGAGGCAACTGGACTTTTCTGTTTTTTTCTTTTGAAGATGTTTTGCTTCTCATCCAAGAAGCTTCTTCAGCTCTGACTGGATGGTGGGGAATGGAAGGATTGATACTCCTTGCAGACAGCTGGTCATTTGCATCCTTTTTACGAAGTTGTTGAGGCCATCTGGAGATTGGTTTGAAAGAGGGGTCAAAGAGGCCATTTATGTCAAAATTGAACAGCCCTCTCTCAACAGAGGGGTGGGATACGACATCTGTATCCAGTCTACCGCTCCTCAGATGACCCTGAAGACACAGATAAACCTTCAAGTGGCCTCACTGATTCTCTAAAACGATGCAAATGACCAACTGTCTGCAAAGGGATATAAATCCTTCCGTTTCCCCACCCCACCCCAATCCAGTCAGAGCTGAAGAGGCTTCTTGGAGGAGAAGCGAAACATCTTCAAAGAAAAACCAGAAAGTCCAGTTGCCTCTTGAAAAAAGCACCTTCCGGACAACCATGACCTGGATGGCTGAGAATCTCCATACAGATTTATGCCTTATATAAAAGAAATCCTGGACAGGTAACAAAATACACAAGCAATACAAAACTTAATGCTCACATAAGGTGCTTTTTCAAGAGGCCACTGGACTTCCTTCGCTTTTCTTTGAAGACGTTTTGCTCCTCATCCGTATTTATCCATAATTAGGACAGTTGCACTGTCCGGACGTCACTGGCAACCTTCCCGGCTAGCTTCCAACAAGCAAAATTTTTGTTGCTAAGCGAAACATTTGTTCCGTTGCTCCATTGTATGACCTTTCTTGCCACCACGATTGTTAAATGAATCACTGCAACTGCTAAGGAAGTAACACAGTTGTTAAGTAAATCTGGCTTCCCCCATTAAATTTGCTTGTCAGACGGTCACAAAAGGGGATCAAATGACCCTCAAGATACTCACGATTTATTTATTTATTTATTTGTTTGTCAAGAACATATTAGGTAATAAGTATAAAGTATAACAGTCTAAAGCACCCTGTTATTAAGACCAGCTGCCTGCAATTACTGCAGGTTCGAATCTCGCCAAGGCTCAAGGTTGACTCAGCCTTCCATCCTTTCTAAGGTAGGTGAAATGAGGACCCAGATTGTGGGGGCAATAAGCTGACTTTGTATAAATATACAAAAGAATGAAGGCTATTGCTTAGCGCATTGTAAGCCGCCCTGAGTCTCCGGAGAAGGGCGGCATATAAATCAAATAAAAAAAAAAGTATAAGCATGGATTGGATACATGAAAAGAGCAAGTAAAAAAGGAATATTAGGACAGGGATGGTAGGCACGCTGGTGCACTTATGCACGCCCCTTACAGACCTCTTAGGAATGGGCTGAGGTCAACAGTAGACAGTTTAAGGTTAAAGTTATGGGGGTTTGGGGAAGAGACCACAAAGGCAGGTAGTGCAGGATCAACTGCTAGCAGTGGGCAGAATCAGCCTGCAATGCTGCATTCTTACCACCGTGCCACCAGGACTCTTGAGAGAGGAAGGAAGGAAGGAGACTTATATACCACTTTACGGTGCTTTACAGCCCTCTCTAAGCAGTTTACAGAGTCAGCGTCTTGCCCTTCCAACAATCCGGGTCCTCATTTTACCCACCTCGGAAGGATGGAAGGCTGAGTCCACCTTGAGCTGGTCAGGATCAAACTGCTAGCAGTGGGCAGAATCAGCCTGCAATGCTGCATTCTTATCACTGTGCCACCAGGACTCTTGTGAGAGGAAGGGAGAGAGGGAGGGAGGGAGGAAGGAAGGAAGGAAGGAAGGAAGGAAGGAAGGAAGGAAGGAGACTTATATACCGCTTCACAGTGCTTTATAGCCCTCTCTAAGCGGTTTACAGAGTCAGCCTCTTGCCCCCAACAATCTGGGTCCTCATTTTACCTACCTCAGAAGGCTGAGTCAACCTTGAGCCAGTCAGAATCAAACTGCAGGCAGCTGACAGTCAGCAAAAGTAGCCTGCAGTACTGCATTCTAACCACTGTGCCACCGTGGCTCTTGTAACACTCTTGTTAAGTAAATCTGGCTTCCCCCCATTGACTTTGCTTGTCAGAAGGTCACCAAAGGGGATATAACATGACCCCGGGATACTTCAACCGTCATAAATATGAACCAGTTGTCAAGCAGCTGAAATTTGATCATGTGACCATTGGGAGATGCTGCGATGGACGTAAGTGTGGGAAACAGCCACAAGTCCCTTTTTTTTTCAGCACCGTTGTAACTTTGAACGGTCACTAAACGAACTGTCGTAAGTCAAGGACTTCCTGTACTTTGAGAGAAAAGACCTGTAACATGGAGGCTTCAAACCAAGTGCTCCTATAGATGTGTAATGGATGAGACATAATAGAAAGAAAGTCACCCAGATTGCAGAACATTGACAGAAACGGCGCTGACAAAGTTTTCTGAATTGGACCACTTTTCCAAGGAATATCCAACCACTGTGGCCGGTTGGATGGGAATTGTAGTCCAAAACTACAATTTGCAAATTTGGGGTTGAGGAAGCTTTAAAAGTGGGATGCATACTCTTTTTTTTTTTTTAATAAAAGAAAAACGATGAACGCTTTGGATATATACTTCTTCATCTGCCTTTTCATGGTGTTAATTCAATATACGTCTGTATGTAGAATATTCTATATTCTAGGACAGTGAGGGCTAACCTTTTTGCCATCGTGTGCCAAAAGCGGGGGGATAGCAGGGGGGGTCACGCACACGCATGCCGGCGCCCATAATTCAATGTGCCCCCCCCCACGCATGTGAGTGCAACACACACACACCCCGCGACCCCCGCTATTGGCACACGGTGGGACCGGAAGGTCCATTTTTCGCCCTCCCCAGGCTCCAGAGCCTTTCTAAGAGCCTGGGGAGGACAAAAACGGCCTCCTGATATCCAGTGGGCCTGGAAGGCCCAAAAATCAGCTGGCCAGGGCGCGCATGTGCGCTGGAGCTGAGATATGGCTCCGCGTTCAACCTGTGGCACGTGTTCACCATCACAGTTCACCATCACGGTTCTAGGATGTAGCGGAAAATATGACAGCTGCTTACAATTTTGTGTGTATGTTGTTGTTGTTTTTTAATTTGATTTATATGCCGCCCTTCTCCGGAGACTCAGGGCGGTTTACAGTGCGTTAAGCAATAGCCTTCATACTTTTGTATATTTATACAAAGTCAGCTTATTGCCCCCACAAACTGGGTCCTCAATTTACCTACCTTAGAAAGGATGGAAGGCTGAGTCAACCTTGAGCCTGGGGAGATTTGAACTTGCAGTAATTGCAGGCAGCTGAATGTTAATAACAGGCTATTAGTCTGCTGCGCCACCAGGCTCTTGTGTTTGTGTGTGCATGTGTTGAAAACAGCCCATTTCCTTCCCAAAGCAACTGTGTGCAATCTGCAAGTAAAATATTAAAACATAAAAACTGTACCATAAATACAGTTAGCTATAGAACTGTTACAGAATCAAGGGTGAAAGTTATTGGAAGAAACATCAAGTTGCAAACTGACTAAATCAAGATTTTTTTAAAAAAGAGATAATATCTACCTAAAGAGAGTCGATGTTTGTGACTTCATCGGTAGACAAAATAATTATCCAGTTTGACTCCAAATTGTGCTAATCGGCTTTAGAACAGTTGTTAAGTGTCCTCTGCTTGTTCTCTGCTTTATTGTTGACAAAACCGAATGTGTAGCTCAGGGCTGAACTGTGAGGTCCTTGGTGGTCTCTGAACTTGGTTGTTTTCCTGCAGACGTCTCATAACCCAACTAAGTAACATCATCAGTGCTAGAAAGCAGTAAGATTTGTTCTCAGCTCCCATGCTCTCAGCAAACTCCACTCGCTTCATGACCCTAGTTGAGTCATGAAACATCTGTAAAAAAAAAAAGCAACCAAGCTCAGAGACCACCAAGAACCCCACCCCCACCCCCCAAAAAACCAATTTTCTCAATTTAAATCGGAAAGAGGTCATCTTGTCTTTTCTTTCCCCCGAAGCTAATTTTGTGGCAGATGGAGACAAGGTTCCTTGTTCCTCCCCTTGTGCTTCCTTCTCAGCTGAAGACTCCGAAGAAGATTCCATCGCTCCTAATGACTGCAAGAAGGTAAGGCTTTGGCATCCCATAATTGTCCTCCCTCATTAGCACAGGCGCCCAGCAAATTTTGCTTTCTGGCTCAGACTCCACGCAGAAGATTTGAGGCTCAAGCTGTTGGTGTTTTCAGGAGCCAGCAGAAGTTGGCTTAAGAGGCCCATCTATCTCTGTTCCTGGCAGCCAGGTATCCTCAGGCAACTCAGAAGGAAGCCGTAAAAGAGACAGGAGAAATTTCCTGACAATTAGAACAATTAATCAGTGGAACAACTTGCCTCCAGAAGTTGTGAATGCTCCAACACTGGAAGTTTTTGAGAAGAGATTGGACAACCATTTGTCTGAAGTGGTGTAGGGTTTCCTGCCTAAGCAAGAGGTTGGACTAGAAGACCTCCAAGGTCCCTTCCAACTCTGTTATTCTATTCTATTCTATTCTATTCTATTCTATTCTATTCTATTCTATTCTATTCTATTCTATTCTATTCTATTCTATTCTATTCTATTCATGGATGGTCACAGTGGAAATCCTGCAAGTGATATCACATGATTTAAGTTCCCCTTTTCAGAGCGAGGTGACTTCTGACTACGGTTAGGGTTGGAAGTCTGTATTACAGGTAGTCCTCGACGTCCGACCACAATCCAGCCCAAAATTTCTGTTATTAAGTGAGACATTTGTTAAGTGAATTTTGCCCCATTTTACAACCTTTCTTGCCTCAGTTGTTAAGTGAATCACTGCAGTTGTTAAGATAGTAACATGGTCATTAAGTGAATCCGGCTTCCCCAGTGACTTTGCTTGTCAGAATAGCAATAGGAATAACACTTAGACTTATATACCGCTTCACAGTGCTTCACAGCCCTCTCTAAGCGGTTTTACAGAGTCAGCATCTTGCCCCCAACAATCTGGGTCCTCATTTTACAGACCTCAGAAGGATGGAAGGCTGCTGAGTCAACCTTGAGCCAGGTGGGATTCGAACTGCCAAACTGCTGGCAGTCGGCAGAAATAGCCTGCAATATTGCATTCTAACTATGAGCTGCATTGGTGTAGTGGTTAGAGTGCGGTACTGCAGGCTACTTCTGCTGACTGCCGGCTGACTGCAATTTGGTAGTTCAAATCTCACCAGGCTCAGTGTTGACTTAGACTTGAAAAATTGACTTACAGCTGTTTTTCACCCTTACGACCGTTGCAGCCTCCTCGTGGTCACGTGATCCAAACTCGGCCGCTTGGCAACTGGCATGAATTTATGACGGTTGTACTGTCCCAAGGTCACCTGATCGCCATTTACGACCTTCCCAGCCGGCTTCCAACAAGCAAAGTCAGTGGGAGAAGCCAGATATCAAGGTTCTGTTCTGACCTAGGCTTCCCCTGCAGCACGAAGCCAAGTCCTTGTCCCGATAAACCACTTTTATTTAATTGACAGTGAATTCCTCTCCAGCAAAGTTTTTCAAGATAGTTCACAATTACTGACCTTTATCAGGCTTGGAGAGTGGCCAGGCTGATATCTTTCAGACTCCACAATACTTGGCAAGAATGCAATAATGAACTAATGTGTCTCCTGCAAATTCCCCTCCTCTTTTGCTCCCCTTTTATTCCCTCTGGGCGGGGCCCATTCACTGTCCACCTGTGGCTTTACTCCTGAGTCGACCCTTGTTCTTTAGCTGTTCTCTTCGTCTGGCAGTTCTGCGCATGCACACACTGGGAACAGGCTCCAGCTGTTCGTCTGCCTCACTGATGTCTGACTCCGAAAGCAGTTGATAACTGTCAGACGGCCCTGGCCCCCTCTCTGCCTCCGATGCAGAGCTCTCATCAGAGCCTTTCCCATACTCCAGGACTGGCCCATGTTCCTCCCCAACCTCCTCACTGTCCGAATCTGCTTCCAGATCTGCTGACGGGCCACAACAGGTTCCAAGTAATACATCCCCAACAATAAGAACTCCAAGGCAGGCATATTCCTCAAAGAACATTTTATTGAGACCTATCATATTGGCACAAGCATGGTGGAAAACCAGCTCTTAAATTCCCGCTGGTTTTGCGTCCAATTCAAATAAGTTTGTCTCCCCCCCCCCCCCAAAAAAAAAAATGTCCTCAAAGAACATTTTATTGGGACATATCATATTGGCACAAGCTTGGTGGAAAACCAGCTCTTAAGTTCCCGCCGGCTTTGCATCCAATTCAAATAAGTCACCAGTCACATGATCCATTCAGCATACAGTCCAGTTGCTAGGTGACCTCAGTCTCCACCTTCTGAACACCTGCAGAAACGTCCTTGATTCCCAGGGGAAAGAATTTTATTTTGGCTACAGCACCCCAGCTATCTATACCAGAGGTGGGATTCACTTACCTTCCCTACCAGTCCTCAAATGTGAGCGCACGCGCCGTCTCTGCACATGCTAACGGCCTTCTGCGCACGCACAGTAGTCATGCATTACGTGCGGGCGGGTGGGCGGAGCCTCCCGCAGTCGCCGCTACCGGTTTGTGTGATCCGGAGAGAACCGGCTGAATCCCACCACTGCTCTATACCCCACCTCCCTGCCCCTCAGCTCCAGGCTGTGTCAGCCCTGCAGCAATGTGAAAACTAAAACTCTCATAGGAAAGGCTACAAGGCAGCAAATGGCCACAGTTAGGCCACTTCAGGGTTGACACCAGATTCGCTTAAAAACTACATGATTCCCTGAACAACTGCAGTGATTTGCGCAACAGCTGTGGCAACAAAGGTCCTAAAATGTTAAAATGTTATTAAGACCAGCTGCCTGCAATTACTGCAGGTTCGAATCTCGCCAGGCTCAAGGTTGACTCAGCCTTCCATCCTTTCTAAGGTAGGTAAAATGAGGACCCAGATTGTGGGGGCAATAAGCTGACCTTGTATAAATATACAAAAGTATGAAGGCTATTGCTTAACGCATTGTAAGCCGCCCTGAGTCTCCTGAGGGCGGCATATAAATCAAATTTAAAAAAAGTGGGGGGGGACGAGGCTTGTTTAACAATTGCCTTGCTTAGCAACAGGAATTTGGAGCTCAATTGGTATATATTTTTAAGATCAGAGATAAGATTTAAATTTGATGAAGTAATAATCAAATCAAGAATTAATGAATAGTATATGAAGTAATAATAAAATGTAGGGAAGTTTTAGAAATCGAAATAAGATTCAGAAACATAAATATGTTTGAACTGTACTGTTAATAGTGAGAATTTAGGGTAAGAATTGTGAAATGTATTATGAGGTATTATTTGAATTAAGATTTAAGGTGGATTAATAGAAGGGTAATTGTTTTGATTATCTTAATATGAGTAAGCTTACTATAAGATGGTAATAGTTGAGATCTGTGAGCCAAGATTAAGAAATAAACGTTATGGCAAAAATAGAACATACAAAATTGTGTTAAAAATGAAACAAAAAGCTGAACAAATTTATGACCGGATCAATGCTCTGTTCCGAAAAGATGTATTGTATGTTTGTCTGTGTGTTTTAAAAAAAATTTTTAAAAAAAAACTGCAAAAAAAAAAAAGAAAGAAATTTGGAGCTCAATTGGGGTTGTAAATTGAGGATTATCTGTACCCTTGAAGCTTCTTAGGCAGAGATTTCAGTCAAGGAAACAAGTATCCCTTTTGCAGATGGAATTTAGCCACTCTGCCCTCAAAGATGGCGCCCTTCCGCTTATAATATCTACACATTTTACTCCCCCCCTCCTTTTAGGAGATCATGGTGGGACCTCAGTACCAGGCCATTGTCCCTCTCTTGGACTTGAACCGGCAGGGCGAAAAAGGTGAGCAATTTTCCTCTTGGGGAGCCTTGTTGTTTTAGCCTTCGGCAGTGCTGTATGGGTGTCTTTAATCTTCTCTTCCTAGAAGTTAACCTTCAGGGCCAGGAACTGTGCAAATCGGGCTGTCCTTGGATAATACCAGTTGAGGATTTCGGAGTTTTGGAAAAACAAAGAAATAGCCCCTGGGGTGGGGGGGAGTGAAAATTTGCCGTGTTTTGCAGACAATGAAAAGAACAAGCCTTGTTGCTTGAACACTTTGTCTTCTTCTTTACAAACCTACAGTATTTGAGTTTTTCATTGAGGTTCTCACCTCAGAGTTAAAGTGCTGAACATTTGTCACACAATTGTGATGGGTGCAACCAGAACGTTGGTCTCACGATTGTCGTGTGTGCAACTAGGGCCTAGGAGTGAGTTTGGTTGAGCCCAATTTCCTAGATTCCTTGTAATGGGAATTGGAGAAATTGCTTGCATGCTTGCTTATTTCCTTATTTATTAGACTTTTACCCCTCCTTTTTTACCTTATAAATAACTCAAGGCAGCAAGCATATTTAATATTCCTTCCTCCTCCTGTTTTCCCCACAACAATCCTGTGAGATGGGTTGGGCTAAGAGAGAAGGACTGACCCAAAGTCACACCCAGCCAGCTTTTATGCCTAAAGTGGGATTAGAATTCATAGTCTCCTGGTGGTTGGCCAAAGTCACCCAGTCTGCTTTCATGCCTAAGGTGGGACTAGAACTCACCGTCTCCTGGTGATTGGCCAAAGTCACCCAGTTGCTTTCATGCCTAAGGTGGGATTAGAACTCACCGTCTCCTGGTGATTGGCCCAAAATCACCCATTTGGCTTTCATGCCTAAGGCGGGACTAGAACTCATTGTCTCCTGGTGATTGGCCCAAAGTCACCCAGTCTGCTTTCATGCCTAAGGTGGGACTAGAACTCACCATCTCCTGATGATTGGCCCAAAATCACCCAGTTGGCTTTCATGCCTAAGGCGGGACTAGAACTCATTGTCTCCTGGTGATTGGCCCAAAATCACCCAGTTTGCTTCTATACCTATTAGGTATAGGTATATACCTATTAGGTATAGGTATATACCTATTAGGTATAGGTATATACCTATACCTATTAGAATTCATAGTCTCCTGGTAATTGATCCTAAAATCATCTAGCCAATTTTCATGCCTATGGTGGAACTAGAACTCAATCACCTCTTGTGATTGGCCTGACATCACCCAGCCGGCTTTCATGCTTAAAGTGGGACTAGAAATCACAATCTCCTGGTTTCTAGGCCAGGACTTTAACCACCACATTAAACTCTGGGTTTAGTCTCTCTCTGTCTCCCTCTCTCTCTCTCTTACTCACTCTTTCTTTTTCATCTAGTCTATGAAAATGATGACCAGTTGCTGTGGGACCCAAACATCCTTCCGGAGAGGGAGGTGGAAGAATTCCTCTTCCGAGCTATCAAGAGGAGATGGGATGAAGTCTCCAACGCCAGGCTTCCTGAAGGAGAGATGGTGAAGGATAACGAACAAGTGAGTTCTGTGTGGCTAAGGCTCCCCCATCACGAGTGAGATTGCTGCAAGGAAGATGCTTATGAACGGTAGGAAGATTAATTAATGAGTTGCTGTATTTTTTTGGAGTATAAGACGCTCCGGAGTTTAAGACGCACCTTAGTTTTGGGGGAGGAAAATAAAAAAAAAAAGTATCTGCCTCTGCCTACCAGCATCCATCGGTATTCATCTGGCTAGCGTCCTGTCAGTGTGTGAGACTGTTTGGAAACTGAAACAGTATTTGCTATGTGAGCAGCAAGGAGCCTGGGCATGGCTTAGGTCAATTGTTCTAAAGCTGCATGTTGTGCTGATCTCTGAAACTGAAACTGAAACTCCTCTCCTCTGCTTGTGTTTTGCTTGCTGCTGCAAACTCTGACACTCCTTGCAGCAAATAGCGAACAGCCAAGTCAGCTTCAGGACATTATTGCAGCCTGATTCAACACAAGCAGCTGATTGGTGGGTGAATCGGCCTCCCAGAATACCCCAATCAGCTGGTACAGGGATTGCCATAGACCATCGCCTCCTCTGTGCCTCATGTTTTTGGCTACATTCAGTGTATAAGACGCATCCAAATTTTCACCCTCTTAGAGGGGAAAAAAGTGTGTCTTATACTCTGAAAAACACGGTAATTTAAAAATTCTGATGCCGCCTCAAACCTCCCCTCAGCAGAGAAGGATACTAGGGCAACAAACCCCCCCCTCCCCCCCCCCCCCACACACACAAAGAAATAGATTAGCCTGTTTGCAAAGGTGTTTCGGCCCTAACAGTGATTCTTAACTTACTTTCTTTGTGCAAAAGACATGCCCAGGTCAGACAAAGCTTTAGCTACTAGATGCTAAAGTTGGCAGGTGCTTGGCTGGGGAAGATGTTAACCTAGTTGGGTAGAGGAAAGAACAAAAAAAAAAAAAGATAAACTAGTTCAGAGAGCACCGAGGACTGCACAGATTAACCCTGAACTACATATATTCCCTTCTCTTGGAGAGAAGGATGTTTCCAAGCCATGTCAAGGTCTTCAGCATCGAGTATCACGATGCCAATGGTGCTCTCTGAGCTTGGTTGTTTTCGTGCAGCTGTTTCATTACCCAAAGATATCAGTGCTAGAAGGGAATGGGAGGTGGAGGAGGAGGAGGTGGAAGACATGGAGGACGACATGGAGAGGACGAGAAGGTGGAGAACATGGAGGAGGAAGTGAGGAGGTGGAGAAGGAGGACATGGAGGAGGAGAGGAGGTGGAGGATATGGAGAGGAGGAGGAGGTGGTGGAGAAGGAGGACATGGAGAAGGAGAAGAGGTGGTGAAGGACATGGGGAAGAGGAGGAGGTGGTGGAGAAGGAGGACATGGAGGAGGAGAGGAGGTGGTGAAGGACATGGAGAAGAGGAGGAGGTGGTGGAAAAGCAGGCATGGAGGAGGAGGAGGAGGTGAAAAAGGAGGACATGGAGGAGAAGAGGAGAAGGTGGAGGACATGGAGAGGAGGAGGAGGTGGTGGAGAAGGAGGACATGGAGAAGGAGAAGAGGTGGTGAAGGACATGGGGAAGAGGAGGAGGTGGTGGAGAAGGAGGACATGGAGGAGGAGAGGAGGTGGAGAACATGGAGGAGGAGGAGATGGTGGAGAAGCAGGACATGGAGAAGGAGAGGAGGTGGTGAAGGACATGGAGAAGAGGAGGAGGTGGTGGAAAAGCAGGCATGGAGGAGGAGGAGGAGGTGAAAAAGGAGGACATGGAGGAGAAGAGGAGGAGGTGGAGGACATGGAGAGGAGGAGGAGGTGGTGGAGAAGGAGGACATGGAGAAGGAGAAGAGGTGGTGAAGGACATGGGGAAGAGGAGGAGGTGGTGGAGAAGGAGGACATGGAGGAAGAGAGGAGGTGGAGAACATGGAGGAGGAGGAGGAGGTTGAGACATGGAGAGGAGGAGGAGGTGGTGGAGAAGCAGGGCATGGAGGAGGAGGAGGTGAAAAAGGAGGACATGGAGGAGGAGGTGGAGGACATGGAGAAGAGGAGGAGGTGGTGAAGAAGGAGGACATGGAGAAGAGGAGGAGGTGGTGGAGAAGGAGGACATGGAGAAGAGGAGGAGGTGGTGGAGAAGGAGGACATGGAGAGGAGGAGGAGGTGGTGGTGGAGAAGCAGGGCATGGAGGAGGAGGAGGTGAAAAAGGAGGACATGGGGGAGGAGAGGAGATGGTGAAGGACATGGAAAGGAGGAGGAGGTGGAGAAGGAGGACATGGGGGAGGAGGAGGACATGGAGGAGGTGGTGGTGGTGGAGGAGGACATGGAGAACATGGAGAAGGAGAGGAGGAGGGAGTGGAGAAGAGGGAGAGGAGAACATGGAGGAGAACGACTGTGAGGTCCTTGATGCTCCCTGAACTTGGTTGTTTTCTTGCACACGTTTCTTCACAACGCGCTGCAGCTGAGCTGGGTCCCTCCTCAGCCATTGTTATCCCGTAGCTTATGTGCACGGTGACAGACAGTGACAAGGTCTCACTTCTTCTTCCCATCCCTTTTCCCTGCTCAGGTTCCTCTTTCTTGTCCCCGTAGCCAAAGCTGCTTTTCTGATCATCCGCCTCCCTGTGCGCTTCTGTCTCCCACAGGCCCTCTACGAATTGGTGAAATGTAACTTCAATGCAGAAGAAGCTTTGCGGCGACTCCGGTTCAACGTGAAGGTCATTCGAGGTGAGACAGAAGGCAGTTCTTTCTATCCTTCCTCTTCTTTCTATCTTTCTCTTCTTTCTATCTTTTCTCTTCTTTCTATCCTTTCTGTTGTTTGGCAGAAGTTCTGTAGTCCCACTTGGAAAAAAAACCTCTCTCCCCTCCAGATTCCCCAAGCTCACCTTTTCAAACCTGGTCAATGGGGAAGCCTGATTCCTTCAACTACCGTGTTCGTAACTTAACAGCTGCAGGGATTCACTTAACAACGGCGGCAAGAAAGGTTGTAAAATGGAGCAAAACTCACTTAACAACTGTCTTGCTTAGCAACAGAAATTTTGGGCTTCGTTGTGGTCGTAAGTCGAGGACTATCTGTACTTATTACAACATTTAAAGAAACAGTAGCATAAAAGAAATTTAAAAAAAAAGATGTAAAGAGACTTGGTAGATAAAGAATAAAATGCCGCTAAATGAACAAAGTGTTTGCAAATACCACCAAATTTGAATTTCCTTATCTCATGAATTGATTATTGAAATGTAAAGAACTCGGTTTCCTGCGGCATTTTAGCTAGAAATCTCTGGTTATTAATATTATAAGAACATTTTATTTGTCTAGGCAGTTGATAGTCGAGCATAGATCTTTTTAACATTTATACTTGCATTGGGTTCTGTTTATTTATTTATTTATTTATTTTATCTCGAATTTATATACCGCACCTTCTCCCGAGGGACTCAGGGCGGTGTACAGCCAGATAAAAACATACAATATAAACATTAAAAACAGTTAAATGGATATATATTAATTTGGCCCCAATTTAAGATAACAAACCAATTAAAAATTAAAAAATATTAAAAGAAATATATTAAGCCAGCCCAGCTTGCTGAAAAAAGAAAGTGTTAAGGGCACGGCGGAAGGCACCGAGGTCTTGGATCCTCCTTATCTCTGGGGGCAGCTGATTCCAGAGGGTAGGTGCCCCCACAGAGAAGGCCCTCCCCCTGGGTCTACATTGTTTGGCTGATGGCACCCCGAGGAGGCCCTCTGTGGGAGCGCACAGGTCGGTGGGAGGTCGTCGGTAGCAGCAGGCGGTCTCGAAGATAACTAGGTCCTATGCCATGGAGCGCTTTAAAGGTGGTAACCAACACCTTGAAGTGCACCCGGAAGACCACCGGGAGACAGTGCAGCTTGCGCAGGAGCAGTGGCTCCTGTAATTACCCGCGCGGCCGCATTCTGGACCAGTTGGGGCCTCCGGGTGCTCCTCAAGGGGAGCCCCATGTAGAGAGCGTTGCAGTAGTCCAGGCGCGAGGTGACGAGGGCATGAGTGACTGTGCACAGGGAATCCCGATTAAGAAAGAGCCGCAACTGGCGAATCCGGCGAACCTGACAAAAGGTCCCCCTGGCTACAGCCGTCAGATGTTCCTCCAAGGACAGCTGCGAATCCAGGGGGACTCCCAGATTGCGCGCCCTCTCTGCGGGGGCCAAAGACTCGCCCCCGATAGTCAGTGATGGAGTCAACTGACTGTATTGGGATGCCGGGAGCCACAGCCACTCAGTCTTGGAAGGGTTGAGCTTGAGCCTGTTAATCTGGATTAAATGTTAATATCTATTGCTAGTCCATGTATGTTATGCCATACGCTAAATAAATAAATAAATAAATATCGGTAACACTACTATTGGTATAGGTAGTCCTCGACTTATGCCCACATTGGAGCCCAACATGTTCTGTTGCTAAAGTGAGACATTCGTTAAGTGAGTTTTGCCCCCATTTTATGACCTTTCTTGCCATAGTTCTTAAGCAAATCACTGCCGTCGTCAAGTTAGTCACACGGTTGTTAAGTGAATCCGGCTTCCCCATTGTCTTTGCTTGTCAGAAGGGGAATCACCTGGGACGTTGCAACCGTCATAAATATGAGTCAGTTGACAAGCGTCTGAACTTTGATCACCTGACCCACGGGGATATTGCAATGATGATAGTGTGGAAAAAAAAACAACGTAAGTCACTTTTTTCAGTGATGCTGTAACTTCGAATGGTCATTAAATGAACTGTTGTAAGTAGAGGACTACCACCTATTCCTTTAAAAGGAAAAGAAATAGAAAGGAAATGTGGGGCGGAGGAGGGGAATTGAAAAAAAGAAAAGAAAAAGGTTGATTAAAGATAAAGGTTACCCATGGATCAATTTCACCCCTGAGCAGAGTTTTAAACCTGGGTCTCTCCAGTTTAATCTCGGCCCTTAATGTGAAGAGAAGGGCTGCTGGATTAACAACCCCAATATCCAGGTGGATTCAGGGACAAGAGTTAATGAAGAATTTATTAAGGGAGGGCTTGACCATCTCACGGAGCCTTATTACACTTAGCTCTGAGATGTCATCCAAACCAGGATAAAGTGATTAAGATGGAGAATGTTGGCCACGTTATCAAGCCATGCTTTGTGTTAGATTTAGAGCCTCTAAATCAGTGTTTCTCAACCTTGGTAGCTTGAAGATGGGTGCTGGCTGGGGGATTCTGGGAGTGGAAGTCCACCCATCTTCAAGCTACCAAGGTTGAGAAACACTGCTCTAAATCATCATGTACGTCTGAAGGAGGCTCAATCCACACTTACACACACACACACACACACACACACATACACATATATACATATATACATATATACATATATGTCTTTTTCTTTTTCGTAGGCTTTTATGTGCATATTCTTTCTAGCCAGGTTTTACCTACGTAAACTAAGTTGTTCTGCAGCTCTGGTTGTGTGAAATCTCATTCACAAGCTTCAGAGCTGCAGAACAACTTAGTTTACGTAGGTAAAACCTGGCTAGAAAGAATATGCATATACATATATACATACATACATACATACATACATACATATATATATATATATATATATATATATATTTAATTTGATTTATATGCCGCCGTTCTCCGGAGACTCAGGGCGGCTTACAGTGCGTATGTATATTTATACAAAGTCAGCTTATTACCCCCACAAACTGGGTCCTCATTTTACCTACCTTAGAAAGGATGGAAGGCTGAGTCAACCTTGAGCCTGGCGACATTTGATCTTACTTTAATTGCAGACAGCTGGTGTTAAATTACAGAGCTCTGTCTGTTGAGCTATCCAGGCTCCATTGTGCTTTCCAGCGCTCTCTCGGGCAGCTTCTCCATCTTCATCCCGCTCGGAGGAAATCCATTCATCCCAACGGGAAGTCTTCTTGCCCCACCTGAAGGAGGACTCTGCTTGGCAGGCTATTGCCAGGCTCCCCTCGGCTGGACGACCGCGGGGCCCCCAGAGCCCCCAAGGAAGGCAGGGATGAGAAGGACGAAGGTCCGGGCGGGCAAAGGAGGAGGCGGCTCGCCCCCCTTCCAGCTATCCATTTCCTCTTCCAGCTTCTATATGACAGAATCACAGAGTTGGAAGGGGCCTTAGAGGTCTTCTAGTCCAACCCCCTGCTCAAGCAGGAAATCCTATACCAGTGATGGCTAATCTTTTTGCCATCACATGCCAGGAGTGGGGGGCGCGCACGTGGCCACACCCATAATTCTATGCGACGTGTGTGCGTGTGCGACCGCCCTCCCCCAGCTCCTGGCACGCAATGGCCCGGTAGGCCTGTTTTTCTTTCTCACCTGGCTCCAGGGCCTCTCTAGGAGTCTGGGGAGGGTGAAAACGGCCTTCCCCATCTCCCTGGAGGTCCTCCAGAGGACGAAAATGGCCCATTTGATAACTTCTGGTGGGACCATTTTCGGGCTGTTTTCGGCCTGCGGAGGACATCCGGGGGTGGGGGGAGAAGGCCGTTTTTGCCCTCCCCAGACTCCTAAAGAGGCCCTGGAGCAGGTCAGAAAGAAGCGCCAGAGCTGAGCTCTCATGCCCACTGATATGGCTATGTGTGCCACCTGTGGCAGGCGTGCCATAGGTTCGCCATCACGGTCCTATACCATTTCAGACAAATGCTTGTCCAATCTCTTCTTAAAATCCTCCTGTGTTGGAGCACCCATAACCTCTGGTGGCAAGTCGTTCCACTGATGAATTGTTCTATCAGGAAATTTCTCCTTAGTTCTAGGTTGCTTCTCCCCTCGATTAGTTTCCATCCATTGCTTCTTGTCCTGCCTTGCCCTCGGGTGCTTTGGAGAATAGCTGTTCTGCCTCAGCTACGGACCCCAAAGAACGCAGCACACACAAAGTTTGTACAAAACTTAATTTACTAAAATAACTCAGTCTTTTTCAAAACAAAGGCTGTTAATAAACTTTCTTGACAGCCTACAAGAAACCAAAGATAAAGTAATCACAATCTTAGTAAGGTTGGCAGAAAGCCCAGAAGCAATTTGCAGAGAATCCAGACGCGAAGGAGAATGAACTAAAGTTGTTTCCTACAAATTGCTTCTGTCGGCGTTCCTCCTTAAATAGGCTCTCTCCTCCTCTTCGTCCTCTTCACCTAAGGGAGCTTCTGGAGGTTCTGAAGGCCCTGGCTGAATCCCGGCCTCTGGCACCACATCTTCTCCAGCCTCCTCATTGTCTGACTCGAGTGCCAGCTGCACAGGCTGCTGGCGCAGCACCACACCAGCCTCCTCACTGTCAGAATCAGCTACAATCCGCACAGGCCGCTGACAGGCCACAACAATAGCTTGACCTCCTCTTTTTTCTGGCCGCCCCCCAAACTTTGGAACACTGCTATCATGTCACCCCCTAGTTCTCCTTTTTGACCCCACTAGAATTCCCAATTCCAGAAACCATTCTTTGTTTAAGCCTCCAGTCCCTTAATAGCAAGAAGACTTATACAGTAGTGGCCAAAATTGTGGAAACCTTTTGGGAAAAGTGCATTTTCTAAAAACTAGCTAATAACACCCCCTTTTTTATGGGGGGTAGTACCATAAAATTATTTAATCAAATTAAATATTTAATCATTTTTTACGACTTTTCTTGCCACCTTTGTTAAGTGAATCGCTGCAGTTGTTAAATCAGTAACACGGTTGTTAAATGAATATGGTTTCCCCATTAACATTGCTCGTCAGAAGGTCGCAAAAGAGGAACACATGATCCCGGGACACTGCAACCGTCATAACTGTGAGTCAGTTGCCAAGCGTCCGAATGTAAATCACATGACTATGGGGAGGCTGCAACGGTCATAAGTGTGAAAAATGATCTAAAGTCACTTTTTTCAGTGCCGTTGTAACTTTAAACGGTCACTAAGCAAACTGTTGTAAGTCGAGGACTACGTGTACTTAAAACAGTTAGTGAATGTTGAAAGGTACAACAGTATTGAAAAGAACGACCTATGACCGATTTACACATTTACGACCATTGCAGCCTCCCCATGATCACGTGATCAAAATTCAAAACCCTGGGCAACCGGCTCATATTTACGACGGTTGCAGTGTCCTGGAGTCACATGATCTCCCCTTTTGTGACCTTCTGACAAGCAAAGTCATTGGGGAAGCTGGATTCACTCAACAACCGTGTTACCAACTTAACAGCCGCAGTGATTCACTTAACCACCGTGGCAAGAAAAGTTGTAAAATGGGGCAAAACTAAACAAGCATCTCGCTTAACAACAGACATTTTGGGCTTGTTGTAAGTCGAGGACTATCTGTAATCCGGTTGCTAGAATTCTTGTACCCTCTCTTCTCCCTCTCAGTAGGTCTTGCTAAGCAGTTCCTGCGTAGCTCGTGCACTTTGTGCGAAAGTCAAAGAACAGAGCGTTTCCAAGGCAGTCCTACGTCTCCTGCCTTGAAAGAAAGAATCGTGGATCAGCGATCGATGCAACAATTAAATGCAGTCACTTCCAATAAAGTCAGGATCTCGTTGCAGAACGATCCGGCAAGACCAGATAAAAATATCTGTCAGTGCTTGGAGATTGAAGCATATTTCTCCTTTAATTAAAAAAAAAAATCTGCCTCAGTTATTGAACAGCTTAAAAAAAAATCTACATGGAGTGCTCTAATTTCTAAAAGTTTAGGAAAAATCTTTTTTTCTTTATAGAGGATATCTATCTATCTATCCATCCATCCATCCATCCATCCATCCATCATCCATTCATTATCCATCTATCTTATCTATCTATCTATCTTTCAATCTATACCTACCTACCTACCTATCTATCTGAGATATATATGTATGTATGTATATGAATATCCTTCCTTCTATCCTCCCGCCTTTCTTTCTTTCCTTCTTTCCTTCCTTCCACCCTCCCTCCTTTCTTACTTTCCTTCTTTCATTCCTTCCACCGTCCCTCCTTTCCTTCTTTCTTTCTTTCTTTCTTTCTTTCCATCCTTCCTTCCACCCTCCCTCCCTCTTTCCTTCCTCTCTCCCTCCTTTCTTACTTTCTTACTTTCCTTCCTTCCTTTCCTTCCTTCCTTCCACCTACCCTCCCTCCCTCCCTTCTTTCTTTCTTTCTTTCCATCCTTCCTTCCACCCTCCCTCCCTCCCTTCTTTCTTTCTTCTTTCTTTCTTTCTTTTTTCTTTCTTTCTTTCTTCTTTCTTTCTTTCTTTCTTTCTTCTTTCTTTCTTTCTTTCTTTCTTCTTTCTTTCTTTCTTTTTTCTTTCTTTCTTCTTTCTTTCTTTCTTTCTTCTTTCTTCTTTTTTCTTTCTTCTTTCTTTCTTCTTTCTTTTTTCTTTCTTTCTTCTTTCTTTCTTCTTTCTTTCTTTTTTCTTTCTTTCTTCTTTCTTTCTTCTTTCTTTCTTTCTTTCTTCTTTCTTTCTTTCTTTCTTTTTTCTTTCTTTCTTCTTTCTTTCTTTCTTTCTTTCTTTCTTTCTTTCTTTCTTTCTTTCTTTCTTTCTTTCTTTCTTTCTTTCTTGTAGGGCCACAGTTAAACCCAGAATTTCTTTTCCTAAGAGAGACGGTTGTTAAGTGAGTTTTGCCCCCATTTGATCATCTTTCTGGTCCCAGTTGTTAAGTGAATCACTGCAGCTGTTAAATTAGTTAATGAATTCTTATTAAGTGAATCCGGCTTCCCCATTGACTTTGCTTGTCAGAAGGTCACAAAAGGGGATCACGTGATCCCTGGGGCACTGCAACCGTCATAAATAGGAGTCACTTGCCAAGTGTCTGAATTTTTGATCCCGTGACCCTGAGGAGGCTGCAATAGTTGTGTGAACAATGGCCATAAGTCACTTCTATCAGTGCCGATGTAACTTTGAACGGTCACTAAAAAAAACTGTTCTAAGTCGAGAACTACCTGTACGAAGACGACCATAGAGACAGACTGCATCTACTGTCAGTAAAATGTGACTTTAGGACAAGAAAATAAGAGAAAAAAGCTTGTTTGTCCTACTTTGATTCTTTTTTTATGGCTTTTAAGATTCTGCTCTTAACAACCTATAGCAATAAAGTCGAATTCTAGTATTTTTGGTAGCCTTTATATCCTGACCTGGCCTGGCCTACCTTGCAGGGCTGACATTCTGTTCCTGATTGCTTCTCTCCCCCTTACAGATGAGCTCTGTGCCTGGAGCGAAGAAGAATGCAGGAACTTCGAACATGGATTCCGGGTGCATGGAAAAAACTTCCATCTTATTCAAGCCAACAAGGTAATTTTAAAGTCACCCACTTTCAAAACCAGCCAGGTACCTGTAATGTCCTCTGGGAATCCTAAGAAGGATTGTGGCTCCTTTGCAAAGGTACAGAGGAAAAGGCTAGGTGGCAGGAGGCTGACTCCCCTTCTTACCTTCTTGCAGGGCCTGGCAAGTTTGGGCATCATGATGACAATTTAGACCAGAGGTCAGCAACCCGCAGCTCTGGAGCCGCATGTGGCTCTTTCATCCCTCTGCTGTGGCTCCCTGTCGCCAGTCGGCTTCACAATTGATAGGGTTTTCGGTTAGGACAGGTAGAAGAAAAAGGACGCCGTGCTAGGAGGAAACTCTATGGTGGGGGAACCAGACTTCCGGTCGGCTCCAGAATTGAATTGGGGGGGGGGGGGGCTTCCAGTTAGGACCTTTGTGGCTCTTTGAGTGTTTAAGGTTGCCGACCCCTGATTTAGACGAAGGTTGCCCAACCTTGGCAAGTTTAAGACTTGTGGCCTTCAACTCCCAGAATTCCCCAGTCAGCCATGGACTCAAAATTTCCGCTACCGGTTCTCCGAACTGCTCTAACTTTCCGCTACCGGTTCTCCAGAACCTGCTGGATTTCACCCCTGCCCTATACCATTTCAGACAAGTGGCTGTCCCGTCTTTTCAAATAACGCTTCACCCTTCTACCGTTTTTTGTAGGTCCGGACCAGGTCGGTAGGTGAATGCGTGGAATACTATTACATATGGAAGAAATCGGAGCGGTACGACTACTTCACCCAACAGACGCGGTTTGGAAGGAAGAAGTACGTCCTACCTCCTGAAGCCACTTGCTGGCCAGAGAGTAATGTCTGGTGCCACTGGCCGTAGGTGGCGAAGCATTGAATCCCCATGGAATTGCGCCCAGAGCTTTTGACCCTAATCCTTAGGTGGCTTGAGTCCAGAAATCTGCATATGGGCATTTGAAAGCTGGAAATTAACACACCCACACCCTTGGTAAAGTCAGAATTTGGTAGAATACAGGTAGTCCTTGACTTACAACCATCCGTTTAGTGACCTTTTAAAGTTACTAAATGGGAGGGAGGGAGGGAGGGAAGGAAAGAATAGGAGGAAGGAAGGAGTAGGAGGGAAGAAGGAAGGAAAGGAGGGAGGAAAGAAAACAAAGGAAAAGAAAGAAAGAAAGGAAAGGAAAGGAGTATGAGGAAAGGAGGGAGGGAGGGAAGGAAGGAAGGACGGACGGACGGACGGACCGTGGTGGCACAGTAGTGAGAGTGCACTATTGCAGGGTGGCTCTGCCCACTGCCAGGAGTTCGATCCTCACCAGCTCAAGGTTGGCTCAGCCTTCCACCCTTCCGAGATCAGTAGAATGAGGACCCAGATTGTTGGGGGCAAGAGGATGACTCTGTAAACCGCTTAGAGAGGGCTGTAAAGCACAGTGAAGCGGTATATAAGTCTAAGCACTGCTGTGATTTGCATTTGATTTCTAATTTCCAATTGACCTCATGCCAGACAGAGACAGCCAAAGGACAAGGATGTGGGGGCATCAAATGGCCATAGATGGAAATTTTTAATCTTTGGTTTAATCCTACAAAGTCTCCTAGGATTGCAGAGTGTGGAAGACTCTGAAAACTACAGGTAGTCCTCGACTTACAACCCTTCATTTAGTGACCGTTCAAAGTCTACAGCGGCGCTGAAAAAAGTGACTTACGACCGTTTTTCACAGTTACGATCTTCGCAGCAGAGGCACAATAACATGACCTAAATCCAGATGCTTGGCAGCTGGATCGTATTTCATTTCATTTCATTTTCATTTTATTAAATTTGTATACCGCCCTACTCCCGAAGGACTCAGGGCGGTGAACAGCCATAAAATAAAACATATAAATACAAAATTTAAAATAGAGATAAAACAAATTGAATAGATTTGGCTGACCATTTTAAAACCCCAATAATTTAAAACCAAATTTAAAATTTCCATTTCCAGTATTTATGACGGTTGCTGCGTCCCAAGATCACGCAATCCCTTTTTACGAACCTTCTGCCAAGTAAAATCCATGGGGAAGCCAGATTCACTTAACCACCATGTTACTAACTTATTATTAACCGCAGTGATTCACTTAACAACTGTGGTAAGAAAGGTCGTAAAATGGGGCAAAGCTCGCTTCATTGATGTCTCGCTTAACAACAGAAATTTGGGGGGGGGACTCAATTGTGGTCGTAAGTCGAGAACTACCTGAAGACTGCTTTGTTCATATGGAAAAACCACCGACATGTTTGCCCCTCTTTTGTCTCCTTCCGTCTCTCCCAACTCCATAGGGATTACGTGGATAACTTTTTAGATGGCGGGGAAGTGGAAAGCGCCAGCCGTGCGCGAAGCTCTCCGCCCATTGCGTCGGCTGCTGGCTGCCTGGACTCCTGTTTCAACCCGGATCATTTAACAATGGAGACGGCAGGTACGTTTTTACAAGGTTTGCACCTCTTCTCGATCCCAGTAAACGGGGGTGGTTAGTCCTGCGTGTGGATGCATCCAGCTATGTCTCCCTAACTCTAAGCAGAGGAAATGGTTGACCATTTCCTCTGCTGCGCATGCATTTAAATATTTTTTGGGGAGGGCTTATTTTTGGGGAAACACTGTAGATAGATAGATAGATAGATAGATAGATAGATAGATAGATAGATAGATAAACTTCCAATGTTGGAGCATTTACAACTTCTGGAGGCAAGTTGTTCCACTGATTAATTGTCCTCACTGTCAGGAAATTTCTCCTTAGTTCTTGGTTGAATATATTAGTTTCCATCCATTGCTTCTTGTTCCGTCTTCAGTTGCTTTGGAAAATTTAGGAGCCTTGGTGGTGCAGCGGACTAAGTGCTGTTATGTAGCACTTAGCTGCCTGCAATTAGTCCAAGTTCAAATCTCACCAGGCTCAAGTTTGACTCAGCCTTCCATCCTTAGGTAGGTAGGTAAATTGAGGACCTGGATTGTGGGGGCAATCAGCTGACTTTGTAGAAACACCGCTTATGGGGGGCCAAAAGCCCTAATAAGCAGGTATATACAAAAGAATGAAGGCTATTGCTATAAGTGCATTGTAAGCTGCTCTAAGTCTTTGGAGAAGGGTGGCATATAAATTGAACAAACAAACAAACAAATAAATAAATAAATAAATAAATAAATAAATAATTAATAAAATAGGTTGACACCCCACCCACCCCTCTTCCTCTTGGCAGCCTCTTAGATATTGAAACACTACTATCATGTCACCCCAGTTCTTCTTTTCACTACACTAGATAACCCAGTTCCTGCAACTGTTCTTCATATGTTTTAGCCTCCAGTCCCCTAATCATCTTCGTTGCTCTTCTCTGCACTCTTTCTAGAGTCTCAACATCTTTTTTACATCGTGGTGACCAAAATTGGATGCAGAATTCCAAGTGTGGCCTTACCAAGGCATTCTAAAGCGGTATTAACACTTCACGTGATCTTGATTCTATCCCTCTGTTAATGCAACCTAGGACTGTGTTGGCTTTTTTGGCTGCTGCAACACACGGATGGCTCATATTGAAGTGATTGTCTACCAGGAGTCCGAGATTCCTCTCACAGTTACTACTGTTGAGCCGTTTCAGGGAAAGGGACAAGAATTGTGTTCTCCATCTCCGACCCAAAGGACTGTTAATGTGGTCTCGCAGATAACTTGGCCCAGTGCCATATCTATATTGCTTAACTACCAGACCGAAAAAGCTTAGGGTAGTTTATGAAATGCAAGTTAATGAGTGGCATTGAATGAATTGGGATTTTTCCCCTCCTCCTTACACCCCCAATCCCCTGCAGAGCCATTGAGCATTGAAAGCGCAGCCTGCAGTCTCGGCAGCACCAGCGAATCCGGGCATGGCTACGAGTGCAGCACGCCTTCAGAAACAAACTGTTCCTTTGACCCCCCCGAGGAGGTGCCCCCCGCCAGCCGTGTCCCAACGTACCTTCAGCACCCACCAAATCCCTCCGAAGCCGGATTCTACCAGATGGCTGCGACGGACAAGCAGGAGGAGCCCTTGCAGTGCTCGGGAGAAGCTATCACCGTGGACTTCACCCCACTCCCCGAGAGCGTCACGGAAAGGTTACCTTTAATTTCCAGCCACGCGGGACTGGAGGGAGATCCAGAGACGTTGGTGGCCCCTGCGCAAGTGTCCTTAGCTGTCCCCGATTTCAGCCTCCTGGGTCTTGGAGAAGTCGATAGCCTCCTGACCACTCCACAATCCTGTCCGGCGCCCGTGGCCCATTCAGACTCAGTGTCTCAGTGACAGTGGCCATCAAGAGGTCTTTTGTAGGCCAGGAGCTGACTCGTATTCTGGGGGAGACGAGGGGACGAGAGATCAGAAATCTTGGCTCGATGATGATCTTTCCTGGTCCTCGGTGACAAACCTGCTGCTTCTCCCCTTCCGAAATCCGAGGAGCGCCGGTTCCCCGCCAGCCAACCCCACCCCTGGCAGTTCCAGTGTCTCTCCAGCAAAACCAAACACCTCCGTCACAATCTCCTGTGCACCTATCGCAGGAGCTGGCCGAAGGGAACTGTGACCCCCATGGGGTCATCACGGACGGGGACCCCCTCAAAGCCATGTGGGACAGACAGAGTCTTCCCCCCCCACCCGCCGTCTCCACATTCAGCCAAACCCCTCAGATTGCCAGGGGAAGGCGCTTTGGCCCCAGAACAGACATTCTGCAGGGAGGAAGGCTGGCCGCGAGCACTTTGAAGAGGGAAGAGGCTGGACGGGGGTGGAATGCAAGGTTTCCTGGAGCGCGGGAACTAGGCGTAAAAATGCATCGGGTTCCTAATCACCGGAGCAAAATAGGGTAGAGAATACCTGAATTTTAGTTTCATCAATGTCAGGACTGGTACCTCCCGCTAGTTCAGGTCTTTTCCGTACACCTGATTCGGTGTGGGTGGGTGAGAGGTCTGAGTGTGTTGCTATACATGTGCACCTGGGAACGTGCGTATGTGGGACGACTTTTTGCCAAATTTTGTGATTGCACCCTGTGTGGTTAGAACGAGTGGAAACCCTGTTGGGTCCTGTTTTCTCCTCCCTGTGACCTCTGTCTGGTGGGGAGAGGGGGCTTCCTCAAAGTCAGGTGCAGTTTTGGGGCAGAAAACAGTCCATGGGGGGGGGGGACACGTCTCTCTGATCCTCATGTTTCTCAACCCTGGCAACTTCAACTCCCAGAATTCCCAAGCTGGCATTTTTATGGACTTCAACTCCCAGAATTCCCCCAGACATCCATGCTGGCTGAGGAATTCTGGGAGTTGAAGTCCACCCATCTTAAAAGTTGCCCTAGTTCAGAAACACTGCCGTACAGGAATTGCTCACGAGGTTTATTTTTCCCACTTCTGATAAAGTCACATTTAGTGCAGAATCTGTGCAAGTAGGGAGACAAAAGAGTAAGGAGAGAGGAATTCGGCCTAGCAGCATCTTTGGATGGTATTCAGTGGCCCTCATTTTTTTCCTTGTACATCCCCCTTCACACACACACACACACACCCCAAAAACATACATTCCATGTTTAGCAGAGTGATTTCAGGCAAGGGAAAGATATGGGGGGGGGAAACCCCACCCTCTGATTTTATTGTCTTTTATTTTTGCTAAAGAGAGATATTTTTCACGACCTACTACTCCATTCGCAGCAGTTCTACCACTTCTGCTTCTTCGGTGTGCCAAACTGAGACTTAGAGGGTGGGTGAGGGGAGTGCAGAGAGGAGTAAGAGAGGGAAGGGGAGCATGAGGAGTTCTCTCACCCACCCACCCACCCACCCTCTCCAAGCTTGGTTGTTCTGACCACTCCGAAACGTTGGCAGGATTAGCAAGGACAAAGACAGTGCCATACACGCAGCTCCTTTCTCCACAATGTTCCCAGATTGCATTTCAGATCCTTTTCCTTTTAAAATTTTTAAACCGTGAAGTCCCAAAGAGGGAAGGTTTTGCATTTATACTCTCAAAGAGAACATTCCCACCCCCACCCCAACTCCCCTCCCGATTCAAGAAGACAAGAGACAGCCCCAAGCTTTGCGTTCTCCCCAATTTTGTACAACTGGAGCCTTAGAACAGGTAAAAATGGAAATGAACGGGAAATGAGGACACCACCTTACCCCATAATCCCCTACCTTGCTTCCATCCAAACACCACATTGTTTCTGGCAGGGATGAAATGCTACCGGTTTGGACAGGTTCAGGTGAACTGGTAGTAAAAAATGCTACTGGTTCGGGCGAATCAGTATTTCCGACAATCAGCTGGGCAACGATCAGCTGTGACGCGCAATTTATATTAGCTAGAATCGTTGGATTTCCTGCTTTCTAGCTAATCTAAATCATGTGGCACAGCGGATTCTCCCCCTCTCGCTGTCGGTAGCAGATTCACCGAACCGGTAGCAGACTTCACTGGATTTCACTGCTGGTTTGGGGGCTGTTTCTGCCCCAAATGTTTTGGGGTGAAGTGAAGATGGGTGCAGGAGGGAAAGCCAGAAGTGTTTTTTATTTTTATTTTTTTAATCATTCTGGATCCAGTCGCAGAGTTAATCGTCCTTCATCCTCCCCGGCTTCTTTTGAAGGAGAAGGTCAATGGTTGTCTCACGCCTCTCCCACCACAGACCTTGGAGAGCCTCTCTGGAAAAAAGAGAGCTTGCAGAGGCGAGGCGCCAGGTCACAGGGAAGGAAAACCAGCTCCAAAATGAAGCGGTGATGACAAAATGGCCGGATCTGCTTTTAGGGACCAGCGCCGGGTGGTGGACGGAGCGAATCAAGCAGCGATGCTTGGTTGGTTGAGCTGAGAATTCAATGTCCTACAATTGGGGGTTTCCTTGCAGCTTAGCAGGGATGAAAAACCCCTTTTAGGACTGTCCGAGAAATATATTTCTTTTCTTTTTTTTCCCCCTCTTCCTGTTCTTCGCATTCAGTGCTCCTCTGGATTCAGTAAACCCACACCCACCCACCCACCCCAAAAAAACCCAACCTGGTTTCTGAGTTTTAAAAAAAAATAATTTTTTTTTGGCAGCAAAACAAGAATTCCACTCCTTTTTCTAACGTCCTGTATTCTTTTCTTCCTTCTCACTTCCCCCGCTCCACCTTTCTCTTCCTCATTTTAAACCTTGATTATTCTGGGGTTCTGGATTTTGTCACCCGCTAATGTCGCCCCAGACCGGTCAATCTTCAACTCTCAGGGTTAACATTTCTTCCAAGGGGCTTCACGCATTCAATCATTGTTCTGGATACCGTAAGGCGAAACCCACCACCACCCACATCCCGTTTTGAGAACGCCTGCCCATTCCTTTGCGCAGGGCTGTCGTTTTGAGGAGCATAATACCGTATTTTTCGGAGTATAAGACACACTTTTTTCCTCCCTAAAAGAGGCTGAAAATTAGGGTGCGTCTTATATACCAAATGTAGCCCTGCCCACCCGCCAGCCCCCATCCTTTGGCCTCCGCCTCCCAGCAATTTGCCTCCTTACAGCAAACAGCCGTTTCAGCTTCAGCACAGCCTGATTAGCACAAGCAGCTGGTCGTCGGCTGGATTGGCCTCCGACAATCAGCTGTTTCAGGCTGCAGGGGTTGCCATAGCCTATTGCCGCCTCCGTGCACCCCATTTTCAGCCTCCACCCCCATTTTCTGCCTGTTCGGGGTGGCAGGGATCAGAATGGGTGGAAAATGGGGTGTGCTGAGGCCAAAAATGGGATGCAGAGGCCGAAAATGGGGCATGTGGAGACAACAATAGGCTATGGCAATCCCTGCAGCCTGAAACAGCTGATCGTCGGGAGGCATCCAACTGACAATCAGCTGCTTGTGCTAATCAGGCTGTGCTGAAGCTGAAGCTGAAACAGACTGCTGTTTGCTGCAAGGAGGCAAATTGCTGGGAGGCAGAGGCAGATTTTTGTCCCCTTGTTTTCCTCCCCAAAAGCTAGGTGTGTCTTATACGTCAGAGCCTCTTATACTCCGAAAAATGCGGTAACTTGATTTCTTGGCATGTCCAATGGTCTCTGAAATGTTCCACAGGATCACGTAAACCCACCCAGGACAAAACAATGTATTGGTACATGATTTCTCAGGTCACCCAGAAGTGTTCCACATTCCCCCTTTTAGACCAATGTCCAGAATGCTTTTCTTCTCTTGCTGCATTCCTAGGTTCTACCAGTAGGGGGCAGAGGTTCTGCCCACGGATTTCCCCTGTTGACAGAAAGTTGCAATTAGCAACAGGAAGCTCTTGTGTGACCTTTGCCCTTCGCTGTATTTTAGAGAAGGGTCTTGGGCCATATACGTTTGGGCCCTTCTTGATGGATGTATCCCCCTACCCCAATCAAACGCCATCTAATTCAGCGCTTCTCAACTCTGTCTACTTTAAAGTGTGGGCTACAACTCCCAGAATTCCCCAGCCAGCAAATCTGGCTGGGGAATTCTGGGAGTTGAAATCCACAATATCTTACAAGTTGCCAAAGTTAAGAAACAATTGATTTAATGGAAGCAACCATCAATCCCGTACAATACCCTTTGTTCATAATGCCCTTTCTCAAAAGAATATATATATATATATATATACACATATATATATATAAAAAAATATAAATATTTTGCTCCGATTAATCCTTTTAACATCTTGTCCCCTCTCTTCCTTTGGAACGGCCCTATTTCATTCCTTCTGTTTTAATATTTGAAAATGTCTTATTTATACTATGAATTTTCCAAGTTTGTTTACATTGGGGGGGGATTTTTTTTTTAAGGAATACCGTGCTAATGGGGGCGGGGGGGAGGGAAGGTTGTTCCACAAAAGAAGAAAATCTTTATTCCTTTATTTTGTTACGAAGCGTTCATTTATCTTCGTTGCCTTGTTTTTGTTTTTGTTTTTTGTTTTGGTTTTTTTTTCCATCCTATTTCCTGGTTGCCTCTCCCCCTGCCCCCTCCCCGCCCTCCCCCACTGCTGAAGCCGCAGAGGGTTTTCCACTGTGAAGTGATATTGCCTTGAATACCCTTTATTTATTTAATTAAAAGCATAAGTTTGTGGAGGGGAAGAAAAACCAAATGGGAGACTTGTGTCTTTTTTTAAAATATATATATATATAAAAATAAATATATATCTATATCTATATCTCACTTTCTTTCTGTTCCCCTTTTCCCTTTTTCTGATTTATCCTCTCCCCTTTTGCCTTCTTGCCTTACTTCTCAATATTCTGGTTCTTTTTTTTTCTTTTGTCCATTTCCCCCCCCCCTTTTTTTTTTTTTTTCTTTTTTGCATTAACGCAGGGGTGGGCAACTGTGGCCCTTTTACAACCTGTGGACTTCAACTCCCAGAATTCCTGAGACAGCCAAGCTGTCTCAGGAATTCTGGGAGTTGAAGTCCACAGGTTGTAAAAGGGCCACAGTTGCCCCTCCTGCATTAAGGTACCTATCACTGGGACAGCTTGGCTGCCTCACTGGAAGAGTTCATATACAGGTAGTCCTCGACTTAACGACCACCCTTGAGTCCAAAATTTTGTCCCAGATAGTTGTCCAGCGAGCTTTGCTCCAGTTTACAACCTCTCTTGTCACATTTGTTAAGCGAATCGCTAAAGTTCTTAAGTTAGTAACACAGTCAGTGGTGGGACGCTCCCAGTTCGCCCTGGTTCAAGCAAACTGGTAGCGGCACTCAGACATCATCAAAAACACTCTGCACGTGCGCAGAAGCTTCTGTGTATGCACAGAAGCGCCGCACGCTCACAAAGAAGCAAGCGCGCCCACGTGCTACCAATAGCGAACCAGTAGCGGCGGGATTTGAGACCCACTACTGAACATAGTCGTTAAGTGAATCTGTCTTTCCCATTGACTTTGTCAGGAGGTCGTAAAAGGGGATCACATGATCCCGGGACATTGCAACCGACATAAATATGAACCAGTTGCCAAGCATCTGAATTTTAGATCGTGTGACCATGGGGATGCTGCAAAGTTCATAACTCTGAAAGATGGTCATAAGTCCATTTTTTCAGTGCCGTTGGAACACTCACTCAACGAACTGTTGTAAATCGGGACACTTGCAACCATCATAATGGGAATCAGTTTCTAACACTCTGAATTTTGATTACGTGACTATACGGATGCTCCAGGGGTTGTAAGCGTGAAAAATGGTCATGTCACTTTTTTCAGTGGCGTCGTAACTTCGAACAGTCACTAAGCAAACTTGTAAATCGAGGACTACCTGTACAGGGGGGTTTTTTGGTGGTTGTTTTTTTTTTTCAAACTGGCCTGGGGAATTCTGGGAGTTGAAGTCCACCCGTCTTCAACTAACCGAGTTTGAAAAAGTCAATTTTGAGTTACTAATCTCCACAGCCCACACACCACCTTTGAGTGAATTGAGATGAACTATTTCACCACCTGATTCAGAGGTGGGTTTCAGCAGGTTCTGAACCAGTTCTGGAGAACCGGTAGCGGAAATTTTGAGTAGTTCGGAGAACCGGTAGTAAAAATTCTGACTGGCCCTGCTCCCATCTATTCTCTGCCTCCCAAGTCCCAGCTGATCAGGAGGAAATGGAGATTTTGCAGTATCCTTCCCTTGGAGTGGGGACAGAATGGAGATTTTACAGTATCCTTCCCTTGGAGTAGGGTGGGAATGGAGATTTTACAGTATCCTTCCCCTTCCACGCCCACCAAGCCATGCCCATTGAACCAGTAGTAATTTTTTTTGAAACCCACCAATGATCTGATTGCTGTCCGGCCAACATCTCTCACAGAAGGCATCGTATCTGTTGTATTTTCGAAAGGGTTCTTTGAGGTCATGCAGCTCACCCCCTGCTCATTCGAGACATCACTGTCTGACAGGGACCCATCCATCTCTTCAACACCATCCCATGAAACGGAGTTTGAAAGCTCTTAGATATTTTTTTCATAAATTCAATGAAAGCCTGGCCCTCCAGGAGTTTAAATCCATATGCCCGCATTCTGCAGACTTAATGTTTCATTATGGGCCCTACCTCTATGATGTAGCACAGGTAATCCTCAACGTACAACCACAATCGAGCCCAACATTTATGTGGCTGAGCGAGAAACTTTGGTGAGTTTTGCCCTGTTTTACATCTTTCCTTGCCATATTTGTTCAATGGATCACTGCAGTTGTTCAATTAGTAGCACGGTCGTTAAAAGTGAATCTGGTTTCCCCATTGACTTTGCTTGTCCGAAGGTCGCAAAAGGGGATAGTGCAATGGTCATAAATGTGAATCAGTTGTCAAAGCATCCAAATGTAAATCACGCGGCCATGGGGGGGATGCTGCAATGGTCAAAAGAGTGAAAAATGGTCGTAAGTCACTTTTTCCAGTGCCGTAACTTGGAACGGTCATTAAGTGAATTGCTGTAAGTCGTGGTCTACCTGTACTTTCAAGTCCTCCTAAGTCTTATTTATTTACGATTTGTGAATCCAATTTACAGGGCTAACCATGTACGTTGAGAAATTGAATAGCAAAGAATCCAAAACTAAAAAGAATTTTTTGAGAGTCAGTGGAAAACCTAAAGGCTTAGATTGAGGCCTGAGCTTGGAATCTCACTCTTGAAAAGTTTTTCAGTTTTATTTCTTATACACATAATATAAAATGTACACTCTGGACCACTGTAAGAGAGGTGGTGTTGTGACCCAGGCCCAAGTAAGTAGTAGGAAAATCAGTCAGTGAAAAAACAAACAAACTTTATTCGAGCAACTTGAAGTCATGAGAATGACTTCATTCCCAGCATCGTTCAACTAAATTAAAGCAAATTCCTCCCAACACAAATTTCTCAGTCCTATCGCAAACCTTGGTCCAATTAGGCAAACTGCGAAAGGCCTTTCTTGGCAAACGTTCAGAAGTCCCAGATACAAAAATAAATACAAGACGTAGACGAAGAAGACAAAGCTACCAACGTCGTTTTCTGGCAAAACCTAAACGCCATTGCTGGTCTGTTTTAAGCCTTATGGGAGGGGCCAATCATATCCTTGCCTTACTCCCGAGTCGTCCTCTCTGCTTTAGCTGCTCCTGCCTTCTGGCAGCTCTTCTCATACGTACACTAGGAACAGGCTCCTCCTGTTCCTCTGCCTCTCTGCTGTCAGCCTCTGGAGGCTCCAAAGTCTGCACATCACTCCCCGATGGCCCTGGCCCCATCTCTGCCTCAGACGCAGAGCCCTCATCCGGACCTTCCTCAGCCTCCAGGACTGGCCCATGTTCTTCCTCAGCCTCATCACTGTCCGACTCCGCTGCCAGCTCCGCAGGCTGCTGGCGGGCCACAACAGGTGGACTTCAACTCCCAGAATCCCTCAGCTAGCAGTGCAGGATAGGGAATTCTGGGAGTTGAAGTCCACACACCTCAACATCACCAAGATTGAGAAATGCTGGTTGAGGGGGACATCTGAACCTTCCTTAGGAGTGTCTTTCGAGGAAAGGCGGCCAATCTTAAGAAGTCCGGTTGACTTATCCACGTAAAATGGACTTCTCAATGAGAGAGCCTTGAAGGAAGACCTCTCTTAATAGCCTGACCAGCAGATTTGATTCTGACAAGGCATGGCCTGATAGCATGTTTAGCACAATGTAATTTTTTTTTATTTTTTTATTTTTTTTGAGACTCTAGGAGATCCGTTCCTACTCCCACGCCATTCCAAATTGTTCATCCCAAATTGTACAGCTAAAAGTCTGTGGAGATTCTCAGTCATCCAGGTCATGGTTGTCCGCAAAGGTGTTTTTTCAGGAGGCAACTGGACTTTCTGGTTTTTCTTTGAAGATGTTTCGCTTCTCCTCCAAGAAGCCTCTTCAGCTCTGACTGGATTGGGGTGGGGTGGGGAAACGGAAGGATTTATATCCCTTTGCAGACAGTTGGTCATTTGCATCGTTTTAGAGAATCAGTGAGGCAACTGGACTTTCTTGGGTTTTTTTTTTCTTTTGAAGACATTTCACTTCTCATTCAAGAAGCTTCTTCAGCTCTGACTGGGTGGTGGTGGGGAATGGAAAACTTCCAACTCTGGAAGTTTTTAAGAAGAGACTGGACAACCATATGGTCTGAAATGTGATAGGGCGGTAATGGCTAACCTTTTTATTGTTGGTTGCCGAAAGCAATGCCCACGCGGCACACACACTCCGCGCATATGTGCGTGTGACCCCCCCTGCTTCCCCCGTCCCCATGCGTGCTCCCCCCCCCCGTGCCCCATTTTGGGCCTAGTAGGCCTTCCTGCACCCTCCTGGGAGCAAAACTGGGCTGTGGGGAGGCCACTCCGTAACCCTCATGCCCCTTTTTGGGCCTAGTAAGCCTCGCTGCACTTACAACCCATAATGCAATGCGCGCATGTGACCCAGCCGCCCCCCCTCTGCCCTCCATGTTCTCCCACATGCGCCCCCCCCCCATTCGCGGCAGAGACCCAAAAATCAGTTGGCCGGCACGGTGGAGCTGAGCTGGGCGACGGCTCGCTTGCCTGCTGAGAGGGTGTTCTGCCCCAGCTCCGGATTTCCGAGGATATTGACACACACGAACGGTCCTTATCAAATTTATTAAGTAGCTAGAATAAACCAAAGTCCAGCAAAGGCTGGCAACCAGCCCAGAAAACAAAATACGATAAGACTTTTCCAAATATGCTCTGATGATAATTACAAGTTGTTTCCAGCAAGAAACTTACTAAAGGCGTGTGACTTAAATAGGCTAAGGGACTGGCCAATTATCCTCAAGCCTTACTCTCAAGGAGACCTCCTCCTCCTGAGTAGCCACTCCTGCCTTTTGGCAGCCCTGCGTGCCTGAGCATTAAGGAGAGGCTCCTCCACTTCTCTCTCTCCACTTGAAGGAGCCTCTGGAGGTTCTGAAGGCTCTGGCTGAGTCTCTGCCTCTGACACCACATCCTCTTCAGCCTCCTCGTTGTCCGACGTGAGCGCCAGCTGTACAGGCTGCTGGCGCGACACCACACCAGCCTCCTCGTCGTCGGGATCAGCCATGATCCGCGCAGGCCGCTGGCGGGCCACAACAGAGGGCTCTGTGTGCCACCTGTGGCACGTGTATCATAGGTCTGGCATCACGGCGATAAGGTCTCCTGCTTCTGCAGGGGGTTGGACTAGAAGACCTTCAAGAGCCCTTCCAGCTCTTTGTTATTTCATAAACATTCTCCTTACAGGTTTTTCTTTTCAATCCTCAGATCATTTCCCCTTTTTTGCACCCATTCCATTCTATTAAGGCTCTCTTTTTTTAAAAAAAAGAACTAGATGCAACACTTGAAATGAGCTTTGAGTAGACTAAACAACAGCTGATAATGGAGCCAGCCCAGATTGTGTTGCTCCTAACACAATCAGCCAAGGACAAGCGTCTTATTATTTTTTAATGCAAAACCCCTGGGGGATTCTGATCACACCTACAGATCCAGTCGGCGGGAATGGAGATACCAATGAATCACTACAGGTAAGGTAAGTCCTTGACTTATGACTACAATTGGGACCAGAATTTCCTCTGGTGGTTGTTAAATGAATGGCGCTTGACTACGACCTTTTTTTGTTGTTCACAATTAAAACTTTTTTTATTAGTTTATCGAAGTATAAAATGCAAAGAAAAAAATAACCCATGGAAAAGTAAGAAGAGAGGAAGGGAAAAGGGGGGTATAGTGTAATGGGAGAAAAAAAAAAGGCACCAACTTCTGACACACTTTGGCAGTCAAAGATAACAACGTTACACAACTTCACCTTTTTGCTTTTACACAGCAATATGTACAAGCCCTTTCTATAACAATAAGTCTGTCTAATTTAGAATCGAAGTTTCTTTTTTTTCTCTCTCTCTCTCATTGCAAACACAAAATCCGGAAACGATTTTGAACTATAATTTAACTTTGTTAAATTATACTTAACAAAATTAAATATAATCTCTTATTTGGATGAAAGAAACATTTTAACCATCTCAGCTTCCCTTGCTGTGGGGTATGATATATCATTCATCATTCATTCTCATATTTTCAAATCTAGTCCATAATATGAAAAAAGACTCTAGAAAGAGTGCAGAGAAGAGCAACAAAGATGATGAGGGGACTGGAGGCTAAAACATATAAAGAACGGTTGCTGGAATTGGGTATGTCTAGTTTAATGACAAGAAGGACTAGGGGAGACGTGATAGCAGTCTTCCAATATCTCAGGGGCTGCCTCAAAGAAGAGGGAGTCAAGCTATTCTCCAAAGCACCTGAGGGCAGGACAAGAAGCAACGGATGGAAACTAATCAAGGAGAGAAGCAACCTAGAACTAAGGAGAAATTTCCTGACAGTGAGAACAATTAATCAGTGGAACAACTTGCCTCCAGAAGTTGTGAATGCTCTAACACTGGAAGTTTTTAAGAAGATGTTGGATAACCATTTGTCTGAAGTGGTGTAGGGTTTCCTGCCTGGGCAGGGGGTTGGACTAGAAGACCTCCAAGGTCCCTTCCAAATCTGTTATTCTATTCTATATTTTACCAACTTTAAAATATTTTTCAGCATTACTTAAACAGGTATACCTGTGTATACATACTCATTTTATACATACAAAACTAATGTAAATCTTTATAACAATATATATATATATATACACATATACATATACATATACATATACATACATACATACATACATACATACATACATACATACATACATACATATATATATATCACTTTTAAAAAAAAATCCAGACCTTTTGTTGTTAAATGAATCACAGGAGTTGTTAAGTGAATCATGCAGCCATTAAGTAAACCTAGTTTCTCTGTTGATTTTGGCTTATCCAATGCTGGCTGGGAAGGTTGCAATGCCTGATCACATGACCCTGCCACCATTGTAAATACAAGTAGTCCTCGACTTACAACAGTTCATTTAGTGACCGTTCCAAGTTACAACGGCACTGAAAAAAGTGATGCGTGGCCATCTTTGTAGCATCCCGAGGATCACGTGATCAAAATTCAGATGCTCGGCTACTGGTTCATACTTACGACCGTCGCTGCGTCCCAAGGTCATGCAATTCCCCTTTTGCGACCTTTTAACAACCAAAACCAATGGGGAAGACAGATTCACTTAACAACTATGTTACTAACTTATCAACTGAAATGATTCACCTAACAACGGTGGCAAGCATCATCACTGGCATCCTTCTGTCTCAAGAGACTATGGTATCATGCTCTGGAAAGAGTCCTAAAACAGCTTCTAGTGTAGTGATGGCTAACCTTCGCGTGCCAAAAGCGTGGGAGCGTGGGGGGGGGGTGTACACGCCCTCACCCATAATTCTATGTGCCCCGCCCTTCTGCACATGTGCACGTGCCCCCTCTGACTTTTGGCACGCAATGGCACTGTGGCCCCGTTTTTCACCTTCCCCAGGCTCCAGAAGCTTTCTAGGAGCCTGGGGAGGGTGAAAAAGGCCTTCCCTACCTCCCTGGAGGCCCTCCGGAGGCTGAAAACAGCCTGTTTGCCGACTTCTGATGGGACCAAAAGACCTATTTTTTGCTCTCTCCATGCTCCGGAGCCTTTCTAGGAGCCTGGGGAGGACGAAAACGGCCTTCCCCAACCCCCGGAGGCCCTCCGGAGGCTGGAAACAGAAGTCGTGTCACCACCAATATGGCTCCGCGTGCCACCTGTGGCATGCGTGCCATAGGTTCACCATCACGGATCTAGTGTGACTAAAAAGGCCAATTCGAGAGTGGCCATCCCTTCCACACTGAGGGTAGATACATTCTGTCCCCTGCCCAGCCCCCAGATTTCGCTGGTTCCGGGACTGCCTCTTTGCCTCAGCCTGCCGAACAAATGTCTCTTCGAATTGGAGAAGGCCGTGCTGCGCCTTTAGCCTCCAAGGTGAACGATTGGAGGTCAAGGTTTCCCAGTTGTTAATGTCCATTCCCAGGGCCTTTAGGTCCCTCTTGCAGATATCCTTATATCGCAGCTGTGGTCTCCCTCTGAGGCGCTTTCCCTGCACTAATTCTCCACACAGAATCCGACCATCAGCCATTCTCACGACATGCCCCAGCCAGCATAGATGTCACTGTTTCAATAGTGTATTCATCAGGGGTGGGTTCTAAATTATTTTACTACCGGTTCTGTGGGCGTGGCTTATTTTGTGGGTGTGGCTTGGAGGTCATGTGACTAGGTGGGCGTGGCTAGCTGGTCAGAGTCATTTCTGGAAGGTCCTCGTACTTACGACCAGTCCTCGCACTTACGACCCGACTCATTTGTTTGCTTTTAACACTGATCAGCTGTAGGGGCGGCCCTTTGAAGCCCCGCGGCAAGAGTTTAAACCGTTTTTTTCCCTCTAGTCATCAGCTGGGACTCAGGAGGCAGCAATAGATTGGGGGTGGGACCAAATAAAAGGTAAGAATAACGTGAGGGGGTGGGGGTGCGAGGGCGGGGGAGGGAGGGAGAACCAGTTCGGTGACATCATATCGTCATCGCTACCGGATCGGCCAAACCGGACCGAACCGGGAAGAACCCACCACTGGTTTACATGCTAGAAATTTCAGCACGTTCCAAGACTGCGCTATTTGGAACTTTGTCCTGCCAGGTGATGCCAAGGATACGTTGGAGACAGCGCATAGGAAAGATGTTCAGCTTTCTCTCCTGCCGTGCGTAGAGGCTGCAAGACTCACTGCAGTACAAGAGTGTCCTCAGGACGCAGGCTCTGTAGAACTGGATCTTTGTACGTTCCGTCAGCTTCTTATTAAGCCATACTCTCTTTGTAAGTCTGGAAAATGTGGTGGCCGCTTTACCAATACGTTTATTCAGCTCAGTATCTAAAGAAAGATAGCAAGTGGCAAGAAAGGTCACAAAATGGGGCAAAACTCACTTAACAAATGTTTCACTGAACAACATAAATTTTGGGCTCCGTTGTGGTCGTAAGTCGAGGACTACCTATATATACCAGTGGCCATACGCCTGAACTTCGATCATGTAGTACCATGGGGGAGGGGGTGCTGCAACAGTCGTAAGTGTGAGGACCGCTCACAGGTCGCTTCTCAGTGCTGGTGTACCTGGTCACTAAACGAATAGTCATAAGTCGAGGACTACCAGTAAAAATGTTCCAAATTTGAGCCTCAGATTGCAAAGATATTTTGGCACTATTGCAGATATGTCAAAAGCAGTGGTGGGTTTCAAAATTTTTTACTGCCGGTTCTGTGGGCGTGGCTTGATGGGCGTGGCGTGGCTTGGTGGACGTGGCATGGTGGGTGTGGCAGGGGAAGGATACTGTAAAATCCCCATTTCCTCCCGATCAGCTGGGACTTGGGAGGCAGAGAATAGATGGGGGCGGGGCCAGTCAGAATTTTTACTACCGGTTCTCCGAACTACTCAAAATTTCCGCTACGGGTTCTCCAGAACTGGTCAGAACCTGCTGAAACCCACCTCTGGTCAAAAGCTTCCCATGGATGTACAACTGGGGAAGGCTTTGGCCTTAAGAACAAATCAAAACCCACCTACCGGAAACTGAAAATCACCTTTAATGTTATCAAATATTCATTCGATCAATCAATCAGAATAAAGCTGGAAGGGACCTTGGAGGTCTTCTAGTCCACCCCACTGCTCAACAGGAGTCCCTATACCATTTAAACTGGATCCTCCATATTTGGGGTGATTGCTGTGCACGGACACACAAAAATTTCCCCCTCAATCGATACAAGAAATATTGCGATTAAAGGAACTGATGTCCATACATTTTCTGAATGAGATGGAACAGTTAGAACCAAACAATAAATCCAAATTAAATTCATATTCGAATGGGACTTTGCCTATTATATACCATTCAAATTTCCGAATTCAACATTTTCTTTTTGTGTATACACACACAAAAACACACACACACACACACAAATGCATTTGTTGCTGCTTTTTTGAATAGCATGATCCCTGAGGCCACACTGAGCTTAATTTAGATTTTCCTGGTTCCATTGACTCTGCCCTTTCAAAAGGAATTCACACTTCTACCACCATCCAAGGTCAAGGGCTTGGAACCAGTGAGCTAAAAAAGCTGCATATTCTCTGAATTTTTGAAAATGACAAGACTGGGGGAACCGGATCCCAATGCTAGCTGGCTGGCCTGACTTCTTCCCTTGCCACCAGCCCCTGGCATAATATCCTCAAATATCGATCTAATATCAATTTATTGTGATGCCTGCAAACTATTTTTTCCACATCAAAAGAGGCTGCTTTGATTAGAGTAGAGTAGAGTAGCAGTAGAATAGAATAGAATAGAATAGAATAGAATAGAATAGAATAGAATAGAATAGAATAGAATAGAATAGAATAGAATAGAATAGAATAACAGAGTTGGAAGGGACCTTGGAGGTCTTCTAGTCCAACCCCCTGCTTAGGCAGGAAACCTTACACCACTTCAGACAAATGGTTATCCAACATCTTCTTAAAAACTTCCAGTGTTGGAGCACCCACAACTTCTGGTGGCAAGTTGTTCCACTGATTAATTGTTCTAACTGTCAGGAAATTTCTCCTTAGTTCTAGGTTGCTTCTCTCCCATTGCTTCATGTCCTGCTTTCAGGTGCTTTGGAGAATAGCTTGACTCTTTCTTCTTTGTGGCAGCCCCACAAATATTGGAAGACTGCTATCATGTCACTCCTGGTCCTTTTTTCCATTAAACTAGACATACCCAATTCCAGCAACCATTCTTCATATGTTTTAGCCTCCAGTCCCCTAATCCTCTTTGTTGCTCTTCTCTGCACCCTTTCTAGAGTCTCCACATCTTTTTTACATCGTGGTGCCCAAAATTGGATGCCCTATTCCAAGTGTGGCCTTACCAAGGCATTATAAAGTGGTCTTAACACTTCGCGTGATCTTGATTCTATCCCTCTGTTTATGCAGCCTACAACTGTGTTGGCTTTTTTGGCAGCTGCAGCACACGGATGGCTCATTTTTAAGTGATTATCCACTAGGACTCCCAAGATCCCCCTCACAGTTACTACTACCTATTGAGCCAGGTACCACATATACTGTATCTGTGTATTTTTGGGTGTCGTTTTTGTAGATTTATCTGGCAACTTTGAACTAGTCTCAGGCAACGGAGGCCATACAAGCTATCCTCAACTTACAACACAGACTTGTTTAGTGACCATTCAAAGTCACAACAGCATTGAAAAAAGTGACTTACGACCGTTTTTGCAGCATCCCCTGTGATCACATGATCAAAATTCAGAAGCTTGGCAACTGGTTCATATTTAGGACCCTGGCAGTATCTCCGGGTCATGTGAGCCCCTTTTGTGACCTTCTGACAAGCAAAGTCGATGGGGAAGCCAGATTCCCTTAGCAACTGTGTTATTAACTTAACAACCGCAGTGATCCACTTAATGACCGTGGCAAGGAAGATTGTAAAATGGGGCAAAACTCACTTAATAACGGTCTCGCTCAGCAACAAAAAAATTGAGGCTCAATTGTGGTCATAAATTGAGGACTCCCTGTACTACTGTTTCCGGGTTGACTTCCTGTTCAGTTTTTTATGTTTTGATGCCTACTTAATGGCTTAAATGTCCTGTCTGGTAAAGCCCCACCGGAAGGAAATCGAACACCCCTACCACCATCACTCCTGAACTTAAGAACTGCCTGTAGCGTGAAGTTCAATTATTATTTATCAGATTTATTTGCTGCCCTTTGGCTCTAGGCCAAAAGTGGGACTAGAACTCCCACTTTCCTGGTGATTGGCCCAAAGTCACCCAGCTGGCTTTCACACCTAAGGTGGGACTAGAACTCCCAGTCTCCTAGTGATTGGCCCAAAGTCACCCATCCAACTTTTATGCCTAAAGTGGGCCTAGAATTCCCAATCTCCTGGTGATTGGCCCAAAGTCACCCAATCAGCTTTCGTGCCTAAAGTGGGCCTAGAATTCCCAGTCTCCTGGTGATTGGCCCAAAGTCACCCAGTCAGCTTTCGTGCCTAAAGTGGGCCTAGAATTCCCAATCTCCTGGTGATTGGCCCAAAGTCACCCATCCAACTTTTATGCCTAAAGTGGGCCTAGAATTCCCAATCTCCTGGTGATTGGCCCAAAGTCACCCATCCAACTTTTATGCCTAAAGTGGGCCTAGAATTCCCAATCTCCTGGTGATTGGCCCAAAGTCACCCATCCAACTTTTATGCCTAAAGTGGGCCTAGAATTCCCAATCTCCTGGTGATTGGCCCAAAGTCACCCAGTCAGCTTTCGTGCCTAAAGTGGGCCTAGAATTCCCAATCTCCTGGTGATTGGCCCAAAGTCACCCAGTCAGCTTTCATGCCTAACATGAATTTTTTAAAAGTCCCCTGTTCCTTTACCCCTCCCTCATGCTTTCATTTTGCCTCCACTTCTCTCCCCTTATATGAACCCGAATTTAGATCGTGACATTCCATCCCCTCCAGTTGCACAGAATAACCTACCTGTTACCTGAACGCACGAAACTTTAGCACCACAGCTAAAGGAGCCGGTGTTGATTTTTATTTTTATTTTCTTTTTCATTGCCTGGGGTTCCCTTCCCCTCTCGGGAACATGTCACCGAAAAGTTTTGAGGGCTGCTTTGGGCACAGAAGCCGAACAGGTTTATTTCCTCAGCTGATTGGATTTGCAAAGACCCTTGAGAACAAGAGGAGAGGTGGGGGCAGAGATTGTTGTTTGCAGGTGCTTAGTTGCCTCCCCCACCACAACCAACAACCTGACTCAAAGCTGTTTTACTCTTGCATATTTGATCGCTGCTGTCCCTGGGAACAAGCTGATCTCTCCGTCACGGAGACACACGTACCGGTCTCCCTGAAGAGAAAATACACACAAACGTAAATCTACCTTTTTCAAAGTACATTCGGGGGGCCCTTTGAAGTTCCCTGAAACCTCATGGAAGGGGTGGGGGTCACGAGCAGGATGGAAATCTTTCTCTTGCGGGAAGGAAAAAGTTTTTCCCCCCCAAAAAAACCTATAAAGGTATTTTCCATCAGTAAAAGCCTGTGATTGATAAGACTTTTACTCAACATATCCTGTCTCTCTCTCTCTCCCTCTCTCTCCCTCCCTCTCTCTCTCCCCCTCTCCCCCCTCTCTCTTTTTATCCTACCATTACTACCCTGTTTCCCTCAAAATAAGACATCCCCTGATAATAAGCCCAATCGGGCTTTTGAGTGCATGGCAATAAGGCCAAGCGCTTATTTCAGGGTTCAAAAAAAATATAAGACAGGGTCTTATTTTCGGGGAAACACAGTACTTTGTAAGTAACTCAAAATGGCAAACACACCTAATACTCCTTCCTTTCTCCCCTATTCTCCTCACAACAACAACCCTGTGAGGTGGATTAGATTGAAAGAGAGTTACTGGCTCAGTCACCCAGCTTTTATGCCTAAAGTTAAGGCAGGACTACAATTCACTGTCTCCTGGTGATTAGCCAAAGTCACCCAACTGCAGTGGTGAAATCCTCCGCTGGTCGCCACCGGTCACGTGCACGCAGGTACATTGAACACACACTGTGTCCATGTGCAGTGCACACCAAATGTGCACTTCGCGCAGAAAAAGAAACCATTTGAAGGTAAGTAGAACAGCAAGGGGGGGAACAGCTGTGCCGCACAATTTATAAATCACGCAGCACAGCTGATCGTTGGAAATACCAGTTCGGATCAGCCGGTAGCTTTTTTTTTTTACTACCAGTTCGCCGAACCGGTAGATTTTATTACTACCAGTTCACCTGAACCAGTGCGAACCGGTAGCATTTCACCACTGCCCAACTGGCTTTCGTGCCTAAGGTGGGACGAGAACTCACCATCTCCCGGTGATTGGCCCAAAGTCACCCAGCTGGCTTTCATGGCTAAGGTGGGACTAGAACTCCCAGCCTCCCAGGTTCTACCCTGGTGCCTTAGCCACTTGGCCAAGCTGTGCTCTTATTATCTTGCTATTAGGTGGCTGTTTATACCAGCATTTTTCAACCTTGGGAACTTTAAAATCATGGCTGGCTGGAAAATTCTGGGAATTGAAGTCCACAGAATTTAAAGTTGCCAAGGTTGAAAAACACTGGTTTAGAGATTATTGGACCTAAATCCAGCCTGGTAGGTGCCAGATCTGGTAAATAATGCCAGACTGAAGTTGGAATTTCAGCCATTCTGAATATTAAACTGCCCAGCCTCTTAAAAATCTCCAAAGGCGAACAACTTACAACCTCTAGATGTCGAATCTTTCATGGATATTCAGCTCTTGCCAACAGAAAGCTTTTCCTTATATTTAAAGTAAATCAAAACCAGCTCCTCGATCTCTTGTCAGTCATCTCTCCTGCAGGCCCAATGTATCGCGATCCAAAGTAGCTTCTTCTTATGACTGAACATTGAGACCTCTTGAATGTCACCAGCTTCTCGGCTCTTTAATCCTCTTTTGATCTTCTGCACAGGATCCCAACTTATCTCTAGACTTCAGATTGCCGGATCACAGTTTCAGTCCCATGACGGACTGAGTCTTCAGTCAGCCAGGGCATAATGTGCAGTGATAATAGCATGACATGATGGCACATTGTGAGGCCAACGTTGGAATACTGCATCCAGTTCTGGTCACCACAATGCAAAAAAGACATTGAGACCCTGGAACAGGAGTGTGAAACTCAATTTCATTGAGGGCCGCATCGGGGTTGCGTTTGACCTCCGGTGGGCAGGTGGGCGTGGTGGGGTGGGCGTGACACAAGACTCGGGACAACCTGTGGTGGCCAAGTACTAAGGCAAGACTTCCCTGAGACCCTCCCTCACTCTCATTATAATCTCCTTCCTTCCTTCCTTCCTTCCTTCCTTCCTTCTCTTCTCTTCTCTTCTTTTCTCTTCTCTTCTTTTTCCTTCCCTCTTCATTCTCCTTTCTTCTTCCTTCCACTCTTTCCTTATTTCCCTTCCTTGCTCTCTTCCCATCTTCCTTCCTTCCTTCTCTCCTCTCTTCTCTTCTTTTTCCTTCCCTCTTCATTCTTTCTTCTTCCTTCCGCTCTTTCCTTATTTTTCCTTCCTTGCTCTCTTCCCATCTTCCTTCCTTCCTTCTCTCCTCTTCTCTTCTCTTCTCTTCTTTTTCCTTCCCTCTTCATTCTTTCTTCTTCCTTCCACTCTTTCCTTATTTCCCTTCCTTGCTCTCTTCCCATCTTCCTTCCTTCCTTCTCTCCTCTTCTCTTCTCTTCTTTTTCCTTCCCTCTTCATTCTTTCTTCTTCCTTCCGCTCTTTCCTTATTTTTCCTTCCTTGCTCTCTTCCCATCTTCCTTCCTTCCTTCTCTCCTCTTCTCTTCTCTTCTCTTCTTTTTCCTTCCCTCTTCATTCTTTCTTCTTCCTTCCACTCTTTCCTTATTTCCCTTCCTTGCTCTCTTCCCATCTTCCTTCCTTCCTTCTCTCCTCTTCTCTTCTCTTCTTTTTCCTTCCCTCTTCATTCTTTCTTCTTCCTTCCACTCTTTCCTTATTTCCCTTCCTTGCTCTCTTCCCATCTTCCTTCCTTCCTTCTCTCCTCTTCTCTTCTCTTCTTTTTCCTTCCCTCTTCATTCTTCTTCCTTCCGCTCTTTCCTTATTTTTCCTTCCTTGCTCTCTTCCCATCTTCCTTCCTTCCTTCTCTCCTCTTCTCTTCTCTTCTCTTCTTTTTCCTTCCCTCTTCATTCTCCTTTCTTCTTCTTTTCCCCTTTCCTTATTTTTCTTTCCTTGCTCTCTTCCCATCTTTCATTCTTTTCCTTCCTTCCTTCCTTCCTTCCATCCTTCCTTCCTTTCTTCTTTTTCCTTCCCTCTTCATTCTCCTTTCTACTTCCTTCCATTCTTTCCTTATTTTTCCATCCTTGCTCTCTTCCCATCTTTCATTCTTTTCCTTCCTTCCTTCCTTCCTTCCTTCCTTCCTTCCTTCCTTCCTTCCTTCCTTTTCTTCTTTTTCCTTTTCTCTTCATTCTCCTTTCTTCTTCTTTCCCCTCTTATTTTTCTTTCCTTGCTCTCTTCCCATCCCTTTCTCCTTTCCTGTCCCTTTTTGCATGCTCAAAATGGAGCTGGGGGAGGGGCACACGGGGCCTCCCCGGGCTCCATTTTCGCTGGCAGAGGCACTGCAGGCTGTTCCTTTGCTGTTTCCAGGCTGGCCCTGTGGGCCAGATCTAAGCACCCCATGGGCCAGATCCAGCCTTGAATTTGACACCCTGCCCTAGAAAGAGTGCAGAGAAGAGCAACCAAGATGATCAGAAGTTCAGAGGCTAAAACGTATGAAGAACGGTTGCAGGAACTGGATATGTCTAATCCAGGATTCAGCAACCTGCAGCTCTGGAGCTGCATGTGGCTTTTTCACCCCTCTGCTGCGGCTGTCACTCAAAATATGCATCGCAACCACCAATGTGTGACACCCACCAACATGCGATGTATTGAGCTTTTCGACCCCCGATAGGCCAACCATGGATAAATCCAAGAAAAGAAAAGTTTCAGAAGAAAACAGAATGTTTAATTCAACTACATATGCTAGTTTTGTGGCCGCTCAAGAAATAGTCAGGCACGGGAAGGGTTTTGTGGCTCCCGGTGTTTTCTTTTCTGTGGGAAACGGGTCCAAATGGCTCTTTGAGTGTTTAAGGTTGCAGACCCCTGGTCTAATCTAATGAAGAGAAGAACAAGGGCTGACACCATAGCAACCTTCCAATATTTGAGGGACTGTCACAGAGAAGAGGGGTACAACATCTTCTCCAAAGCACCTGAGGGTAGGTCAAGAAGGAATGAATGGAAACTAATCAAGGAGAGAAGCAACCTAGAACTAAGGAGAAATTTCCTGACAGTGAGGACAATTAATCGGTGGAACGACTTGGCTCCAGAAGATGGTACACTGGAAGTGGGCAGAGCAAAAGCCAATATTGGGCGGGACAACCCCTTTCTCATTGCCCCCAAACTGGAAGCGGGGAGGAGCAAGATAGATTCCACCGAGGGTGGAATAGCTGTTTGCAAAGCAGACTGCTGGGATAGACCCAGGAAGTCTCAACATATGGCCATTCGTTTAAGGATGGTTCAGATTTATGACAGTGCTGAGAAAAATGTTCCAATATTTGAGGGGCTGCCAAAAAGAAGAAGGGGGTCAAGCTATTCTCCAAAGCATCTGAAGGCAGGACAAGAAGCAACGGATGGAAACTTATGAAGGAGTGAAGCAGTCCCTCTCTTCTCTTCTCTCCTCTCCTCTCCTCTCCTCTCCTCTCCTCTCCTCTTTATTTATTTATTGGTTCAATTTATATGCCGCCCTTCTCCCGAGACTCAGGGCGGCTTACAATGCGTTAAGCAATAGCCTTCATACTTTTGTATATACCTGCTTAGTAGGGCTTTCGGGCCCCCCTAAGCGGTGTTCTTTTTTTATACAAAGCCAGCTTATTGCCCCCACAATCCGGGTCCTCATTTTACCTACCTCGAAAGGATGGAAGGCTGAGTCAACCTTGAGCCTGCTGAGATTTGAACTTGCAGTAATTGCAGGCAGCTGGTGCTACTTAACAGCACTTTAGTCTGCTGCACCACCAAGGCTCTTCTCTTCTCTTCTCTTCCTCTCCTCTCTCCCTCCTCTCTCCCTCCCCTCCTCTCCTGCCTTCTCTCCTTTCCTCTCCTCTCCCTTTTCTTCTCCTCTCCCCTCCCCTCCTCTCCTCCCCTCTCTTCTCCCCTCCCCTCCTCTCTCTTCTCCTGCCCTCCCCTGCCTTCTTTTCTTTTCCCTTCCCTTCCCTAGTCTTCTCTTCCCTTGTTTTCCCTTCTCTTCTCTTCCATCTTTCCCAGCCTCAGAACCTTTTTCAGAGAGATGAGTCTTCACACCATGTGTCCAAAGTAGGATCATTTGAACCTGGTCATCAGTGCTTTGAGGAAGAAACCTGACTTGATTTGTTGACATAATAAGAAAGGAAAATAATATTAAGAAAAACTATTAGGTGCCCTGAAGTCCAGTCCCAACCTCGCAGGTTGTCCCATTTTCTCCTCTGGCATCTTCAGGCTGGACTCTTCAGACTCCTCCCTAGGGCTTTCTGCTGATTGGCCAGGGAGCATAGGCCACACCCCTTCATAACAGGCAGCTTGTACAAAGCTTTGCTCTCCCTCCTCACCTGTTTCTCTCAGCCTCTGGAGGCTTCTCAGCTTTTATCTATATGAGATGGACCTCCAGTTTCCAATTTGAAAGTGAGCTTTCTGTCTTAACCAGTAAGGAAGTGGATTTTATGCTAGGGTTGAGACCTTTCTCTCTTGTTTTTCTCTTTCCTTCTCTCTCTCTCTCACACACATACATCTCTCTCTCTGTTTTTGTCTCTTTCTCTCACTTTCTCTCTCCCTTTCTCTTTCTATCTTTCTCTCTCTCTTTCTCTCTTGGTTTTCTCTTTTCTTCTCTCTCTCACACACACACAAACATCTCTCTCTCTGTTTTTGTCTCTCCCTCTCTTTCTCTCACTTTCTCTCTTTCTCTTTCTTTCTTTCTCTCTTTCTCTTTTTCTTTTTCTCTCTCCTCTTCTTTCTCTCTCTCTCTTTCTCTCTCTCTTACTTTATCTCTCCCACTTTTTCTTCCTCTCTCTCTCTCTCTCTGTATGTTCCTCTTTCTCTCTTCCTCTCTCATTCTCTCTCTCTCTTTCTTTTAACCCAGGGGAGGGAGGGAGGGAGGAAGGGCCCTTTATTCTAGAAGCAGTTAGAGGGTTTTTTGGGGGACTCCTTTCAAAAGCAGAACGACCGCATACATTTCTGTGGCTGGCAAGAAACGCCGAGATCTCCAACGTCCAGAATGAAAGCAGAAAGTCCTGATGATTTTTGTTTCCCTGTTGCTTGCCTTTTGTCTAGAAACCCAGCACGCCCCATTTGCATCGGTGTGCGAGAAGCGATGAGTTCCCAAAACGGCGGCAACCACAGCTTCGCTCAGAGGTGAGTACCAGTCTTTCAAAGTGTCATTTAGCAGAGAAGGAACAGCAGGACCGAGTTAGAAGCTGCAGAAGGGACTGATAAGGCTTTTTCTGACGTCGGAGAGCAACAGAGAGATTAATTGCTATGGCCCATTTTTTTTTAGGTCCTGAGCGAAGAGGTGGGGCTGGGGGTTCAAGGGCTGAGGGATGCGACAGACAAGACTTCGCCAAACTCCTGTTTTGAAGAGCTGGCCAAGGCCGTATTTGCAGTCATAAACCAACCACTCTCTTACAATCCCTCCTGACACTTTCCAAACCCACCGGTTAATGTCCTGCATGCAGGGCCATAGAGAAAAAGGATGTGAGGGTTTGTTTTTTTCCCCCATGAAGAATGTTGTTAAAAGAAGCAAAGAGTCTGTTAGATGGAGAGAAGAATTGAGAGAAGAGAAATGCATCTGATGAGGGGAGCTCCAGATCACAAAAGTTTCTACTTTGGGATAAAATCGGTTTAAGCAGAAAAAGGTGCTATCAGACATCTCCTGGTTCTTTTAGGGCACCGTAAACTAAAATAACTCTCCTTTGACAATAAAGAGAAAGGGATTTTAATCAGGAATGCATGAGGGTGTAAGAATCTGCGGTCAAAACACCTATTTCTGTTTTAAAAAGAATTCATTCTCATTGAGAGAATAGTAGCTTTAGAGCAGGGGATATTCAACTTTCGGCAACTTTAAGACGGGTGGACTTCAACTCCCAGAATTCCCCAGCCAGTATCGGCTCAGTGGCTAAGACACAGAGCTTGTCGATCGAAAGGTCGGCAGTTCAGCAGTTCGAATCCCTAGTGCCGCATAACGGGGTGAGCTCCCGTGACTTCTCCCAGCTTCTGCCAACCTAGCAGTTCAAAAGCACGTAAAAAATGCAAGTAGAAAAATAGGGACCACCTTTGGTGGGAAGGTAACAGCGTTCTGTGCGCCTTTGGCATTGAGTCATGCCGGCCACATGACCACGGAGACGTCTTTGGACAGTGCTGGCTCTTCGGCTTTGAAACATAGATGAGCACCGCCCCCTAGAGTCGGGAACGACTATATGTGTGAGGGGAACCTTTACCTATTCAAGGCTGAAATTTTCAATTGCACAGTTTGTGTCCAAACTCCTGTTCTTAAATGACCAATATGGGCCAGTCCCTCTCCTTCTCTCAGGCCAACCGACCTCACAGGGTTGTTGTGGTGTGGAAAATAGGAGGGGGAAGCTATGTTTAGATATATTCGCTGCCTTGAGCTATTTGTAAAAATAATAAAGGCGAGATACAACTAATTGTTTAGTTTAGCGTCTCATTTAATGTCTAGCTTAATGAAAAGAAGGACTAGGGGTGACATGATAGCAGTGTTCCAATATCTCAGGGGCTGCCACAAAGAAAAGGGAGTCAAAGACAGTGGTGGGATTAAGCCGGTTCGCACCACTTCGGGAGAACCAGTTGTTAACTTTCTGAGCAGTTTCGTGAACTGGTTGTTGGAAGAAATTATTAGGGCACAGAACCGGTTGTTAAATTATTTGAATCTCATCACTGGTCAAAGCTATTCTCCAAAGCAACTGAGGGCAGGACAAGAAGCAACGGGTGGAAACTAATCGAGGAGAGAAGCAACTTAGAACTAAGGAGAAATTTCCTGACAGAGAGAAAAATTAATCAGTGGAATGACTTCCCTCCAGAAGTTAGAAGACCTCCAAGATCCCTTCCAACTCTGTTGTTCTGTTCTGTTCTGTTCTGTTCTGTTCTGTTCTGTTCTGTTCTGTTCTATTCTTATTCTAATTCTAATTAATAATTAATTCTATATTCTATTCTATTCTATTCTAATCTATTCAATATTCTATTTTATTCTATTCTCCATATTCCATCCTATTCCATATTCCATTCCACTATACGCTACCCTATCCTATTCCATATTCCATATTCCATTCCATCCTATTCCATATTCCATATTCCATATTCCATATTCTATTCTATTCTATTCTATTCTATTCTATTCTATTCTATTCTATTCTATTCTATTCTATTCTATTCTATTTCTCATAAAATCTTAGTTGCCCTGAAACGTTCAACTCTAGCTTTGCCCTCCAGAACAACCAAGGTGAACAGGACCATCCAGTTCTTTGACTGTCTGGAAATTCAGCTCTCAGGAAAGTAGGCAGATTTGCAGGAAGTGAAAAATTGTCTATTTGTTGTTGTTTTTTCGAATTTTTTTTTTTTTTTACTCCGATGAAAACGTTTAAGGGGATAGAAGACGGGCAGGGAAGAAGGAGGGGAGAGAAGCAGGTGGGTATCCAAAAATAAGGATAGGAAGATACCCAGCCAGTGTGACACACAGAGGCAATCTCAGAGGTGAAATGTATCAATAAAGGAGAATATTTGTAGCTGTGGGTTGAAATTCGGGGTCTCCAAGCTTGGTGGTTTTCTTGCAGCCGTTTCATGACCCAAACTAGGTAACATCAATAACGAGCCTAAAGACTGTTTCGTAGTGAGATGGGCGGCATATAAACTTAATAAATGAAATAATAATAATAATAATAATAATAATAATAATAATTTCTAAATTTATAATAATATATTTATATATATATAAATATATATTATAGATAGATATAGATATAGATATAGATATAGATGATATAGATATAGATATAGATGATATAGATATAGATATAGATATAGATATAGATATAGATATAGATATAGATATAGATATAGATATAGATATAGATATAGATATGTAGGTCTTTGGTTATTCGGGTTTTCTCCCGCATAAAATTGGAGGTGTCTTGGCAACGTTTTTTTTTTTTTTTTTATTGCAAAAGTTTTACAATTACATTTTCACCCCCTTTTTCCCCCCCCCCACCCCCCCCAAACTTCCCAACCTCCCCAGCCCGCCCTAACCCTCCCCTCCCCCCAGACTTCCTAGTATGCTCATGTCAGATAAAAGGAAAAAACCCTCCTTTGTATATAAAACTTGAACCCCTCCCTCCCCCTTACAAATTTTCATCTTCATTACATTAACCTATTTCTATCTTGGTATATCATTTTCAGATAAATTTCCATCCTGATTACCTTAAAAATATTTCTATCATAATGTAACATTTTCTAACAAATTTTCATCCTTAACCTTAAAATATTTCTATCTTAATATAACATTTTCTAACAAATTTTTATCCTCAACCCTAAAATGTTTCTATCTTATATAACATTTTTAAATAAAGGCTATTTGATACTTCCTAGTTTGATATTTATGCTGAACATAATTTATCCACTTCTTCCATTCCCATTCATAAGTCTCTTGAGAACAATCTTTTAAATATGCTGAAATCTTCGCCATCTCCGCAAAACTGGCCATCTTCAAAGTCCATTCCTCAATCGAAGGCAGCGCTTCATTTTTCCAGTATTTACCTATCAACAATCTTGCTGCAGTTATCATGTACAATATCATTTTTGTTTCCCCCAATGTAAAACCCTTAACTATACCCAATAAAAACAGTTGTGGAGAAAATTGAATTTTTCTCTTCAAAACATTCTGCATGACCCACCAAATTTTTACCCAAAAAGCCTTAACTTTCTTACAGGTCCACCAAACATGATAATATGTAGCGTCTAAGCAGTCACATCTCCAACATTTAGGCTGGGCACTAGGGTACATACACGACAATTTTTTTGGATCTAAATGCCATCTATAAAACATTTTATAGAAATTTTCCCGCAGATTCTGCGACTGTGTAAATTTAACATTCTGAACCCAAATTTTTTCCCATGTTTCCAACATCACTGGTTCCTCAAAATTTTGTGCCCACTTAACCATGCAGTCTTTAACTAGTTCAGTTTCTGAATCCCTTTCTAACAAAACATTATAAAGTCTTTTAATATGCATTGGGCCTTTCTCTTTTATATGTCTAACTAATTCTTCCTCATACATCATAATACCAGTTTTTTGGTCCTCTTTCCATCTCAATTGCAGTTGATTATATTGTAACCAAGTTAAATTAATCCCTTCAGCCAACAATGTCTGTAATGTCTTCAGCTGCCATCTGCCCGCATCTGTAAAAAGAACCTCTTTATATAAAAACCCCCCGAGTGACATTATATTTGTATTCCACAAGGTATGACCAAGATCCAGCCATAGCGGTATTTTATAATTCCAATTGTTTCGGTGCTTCTTCCAAACTCTCAGCAAAGAATCTCTAAGTATATGGCTTTTAAATACTTTATCCACTTTGCTGTCATAAAATAAGTAAGCGTGCCATCCAAATTCCAAATCAAAACTTTCTGCATTCAATATTCCAGTCTTTTTTCCTCCAAACCAATCACTTACTAAAGTCAAAGCTGTTGCATCATAATATAATTGTAGGTTTGGAAGTTTGAGACCTCCCCTTTCTGGGATGTCTTGCATAATTTTCATTTTTACTCTTGGTTTTTTCTCGTTCCAGACAAATTTGTTGATACCAGTTTGCCATGCTTTTAGTTGTTTATCATTTTTGAGCACCGGAATCATTTGAAACAAAAAAAGAAATCTTGGCAAAATGTTCATCTTAACTGCTGCTATTCTTCCAAGTAAAGACAGCTGCAGTTTTTTCCAAATCTCCATATCTTTTTGCACCTCTCGCCACAACACCTCATAGTTATTTTGAAACAATTTCATATTTGATTCTGCAACCTGAACTCCTAGATATTTTACCTTTGGTACAATCTCAAAACCTGCCCTCCTTTCTAACTCCAGTTTACGATCTTGTGTCATATTTTTAACTACCATCTTAGTTTTTCTCTGATTCAATCTGAAACCTGAAACTTTACCAAAGTCTTGTATAATGTCCTTCATCTGGATTATCGATTCCATTGGCTGTGTTACGGTAACAACCAGATCGTCTGCAAATGCCTTTATTCTGTAATCCTCTTGCCTTATCATTATACCTTTCAATGTGTTAGAATCCCTTATTGTATTTAACAAGACTTCTAGTGTTAAAATGAACAACAATGGGGACAGTGGACATCCTTGTCTTGTACCTTTTTCAATTTTAAACTCTGTTGTCAAACTTCCATTGATAATGATCTGTGCCTTTTGCTCTTGATAAATTGCTGAGACCGCCTGTATATATTGGTCCCCAAAGTCCATCTTTTTTAATGTCTTTAATAGAAAATTCCAATCCACTCTATCAAAGGCCTTCTCTGCATCCAGAAAGACCAGCACTGCAGGGATCTGTTTATTCTTCTCAAGATATTCCAATAAGTCTATTACTTGCCTTACATTGTCCTTCATGTGCCTACCCTCAATAAATCCCGCTTGGTCATGATGAATCACCTTTTGAATTACTGGCATCAGTCTGTTGGCTAATACTTTTGCGTAAATTTTATAATCCGTATTCAAAAGAGATATTGGTCTGTAATTCTCCGGTTTTTTGGGACCTGCTTGCTCTTTTGGTATCAAAGAAATATAAGCTGTAGTCCACGATGGAGGTACTTTTCCCCCTTGTTGTATGTTGCAAAATAAGTCTCTGAGTTGTTCCACCATTTCTGCCTGTAAAGTTTTATAATACACTGCTGTCAGACCATCCGTTCCAGGAGCTTTGGCTGTTTTTAATTGTTTTATTGCTGCTATTATCTCCTCCTCTGTTATGGGATAATCCATTCTTTCCTTTTGTTGTTCAGTGATTTTTATAACTCTTTTATTGTCCAAATATTTTTCTATAAGTCCATTCTGCACCTCCTCTCTGGCATATAGTTTAGTGTAATATTGAAGAAAGGCTTCTTTTATTAAATTCTGTTGAAAAACTTCTTTCCCCCCAATATCAACACTATCAATAGTCCGTATGCTTTGTTTCTTCCTTAATGTGTAAGCCAACCACCTGCCTGGTTTATTAGCATTGCAGAATGTATTATGCTTCGCATATTGTAAGTTTGTTGCAACTTGTTCCGCTATAAGCATTTGGAATTGGTCTTTCAGAAGTTTTATAACACTAAGTATTCTTTCATCTGTTGGGTTTTTAATAAGTAACTGTTCTTTGTCCTTTATTTCTGCTTCCAATTCAAGTCTTTTCTTTTGTCGAATCCGCTTATGTTTAGAGTTCATATATATAAGCACCCCTCTCATATAAGCTTTGCTTGCGTCCCACACAATTTCCATTGGGGTGCCTTTGTTCAAGTTCATTTCAAAAAACTCTTTCAGATGCTTTTTAAGTTCTATTATATTTTTCTCATATCTAAACAAGTTTTCATTTAATCTCCAAGAACGTCTCTCATTCTTACATGTCTCAATTTCTATCCAGACTGGACTGTGATCAGTCAAGGTTCTTGGCAGAATCTTTGTTCTTTTTGTCCTAACAAGTAAGTCATCAGACAACAAAATAAAATCAATCCTGGAAAAGGATCTATGTCTGTCAGAAAAGAAAGTATAGTCCAGTTCTTTTGGGTTATGTATTCTCCAAATATCTTTTAATTCCAGGTCTTCTTTCATATCAAAAAAAGTCTGTGGTAATCTAATTCTTGATTTTGCCAAAGTCTTTTTATCTAATTTAGAGTCAATTACTCCATTCCAGTCTCCCATAATTAAAATAGATCTATAATCCCATTGAAGTATTTTAGTATGCAGCATTTTATAAAAATAGTCCTGTTGTTGATTAGGAGCATAAATTCCTATCAGAAGAATTTGACTATTAGCAGAAAGTAATTCAATTGCTACAAACCTACCATCTTGATCAGCTTCTATAAGTTTGGCTGTTAATTTTTTGTTTACATAAATAACCACACCATTCTTTTTTTGGTTAGTTGAGGATATAAAATGTGTTCCTAATTTGGAATTTTTCAAATAGTTTTGATCTTGAACTGTAATATGCGTTTCTTGTAAACAAATTATATCATTATTATGTTGTTTTAAATATGCAAATATTTTCTTCCTTTTTTGTGTTGCATTCAACCCATTCACATTCCAAGATAAACATTTAATCATCCTTATTCTCCTTCTGGAGCGAAGCGCAGAACCTTAGGATGTCATCTGAGATCCTCTGTCCTGCTTTTCCCACAGCCCCAGCCTTGTCTTGACTCTCCTGCTGTAACTTTTCTTTAAGTTCCTTGGCTTTTGCTCGAGTTATACGCTGATCCTTAACTTCAGCCACCCAAGCCAGCTCCGAGATTGGAGAAGGTTCCAGCAAAGGCTCATCCAAAAAGCCTCCTTCAGCACCCTTCAGCTCTGCTAATTCCTGCTTAGATTGTTGTTCTTTAATCTCCAAAACTGTAGATGTGCGTGGGGATGGAGTTCTTTCTTTAAAGATGTCATTATAAAATTGCTCCGCCTTCTCCACAGTATTCAGACGGTGTTTCTCTCCCTTATATCTCAAAATTATGCCAGTTGGGGCGTCCCAACGAAATGGGATTTGATTATTCTGCAGTTCTTTAACAAGAAAACCATACTCTTTTCTAGATTTCAACATCTTGGGTGGGAGCTCCTTGTAAACTGTAATCTTGGATCCACTCACTTGCACAGAAGTGAGAAAAGATTTTTGCAAAATGTCATTTCTTATTGCTCTATCTGTAAAATATATGACCACATCTCTAGGCAGTTGTCTTTGTCTGGCCACCCACGAGTTAACTCTATAGATTTTATCTATTTTGCAAAAAACCATCTCAGGTTCAACTTTTAAAATCACAGCTAGGGCTTCAGCACAGATCTGTCTCAAATCTTGTCTCTCCTCTTCTCTAATTCCTCGAAGCCTTATAGCAAATTCCATTGCACGAAATTGCATCATAACAATATCATTCTCAACTCTCTGCATCTTGTCATCAACATCAAAAAATTTATGATCATTATTTTTCATCTTAGCATTAACTTCTAATTTAAATTCATCCACTTTTGTCTCAACTTTCATAATAAATCCTGCCAGACCAGACGCCACATCCGTTATTTTTTTGGTCACCATCTTTTGGCTCTGCTGCATTTCCTGCATGATTTCCTGTTGTGACTTTTGAATTTTTTCATCTATTTTATTTATTTTGTCATCCATGTCTTGAAATTTCTCATCCAAAATATTTGAGATGAATGCTTTTAATTCTCCCATATCCAAATCTTTTTTTTGGGCTTGTGACTGCGTATCCTGCTTACGTGGGGGGGATCCCCCCCCCTGTTTTGCCTTCCTGCTTTTTTGAAGCCATCCTGCCACGTAAGCTAGCTTTCTTAAAAAGGGAGGGTCCGCCTCTTCTGCCACCTCCACAATACCTTCTAAAAAAGTCCCCCAGAATTACTCAAAGCAAAGCTATAATGCAGCAAAGACAAGTAAAAGGGAGAGATTTTCCTCTTATTTCTGTTGCAGCCGGAGCAACTCTGTAACAACTTTTTAACTTTGTAGCAAGACAAGATAACTTCACCAATCCACACCCACTAATTCATTTGCTGAGCGCCATATTTTTTCAATCACTTTCACTCATTCCGAGACTTTCACTTCAGTAAAAAAGTTCAGCAAAGGACTAATACTTGCAGTTCAAAGTTTCAGGGTTCAAGTGGATTGCGGATGTTTATTTGAGTTATTTCCTCGCTCTTTAAAGGTTTCCTGAGGTCGGCTTGTTCCGCACAAGCAGAAGACGTCCCACGCCGCCCGGAGTTTCAGCAGGTTGTAAGGGAGCCGCGCCTGCTTCCTCCCCAGAAACAGTTCCCTGGGGGGGTTGCAGGGGCTCTACCTGTGCCCTGCTGCCTCTTCTTCTTCAATCCTATGGATTTCGAAGATTTCGAGCCGCTTCGCAATCAGGAAGCGGCTCTACAAGCGGCGGGGGTGGCGGTGCCAAAAAAAAGCACCGTCGCCGCCGAAGACGAGGAAACCGGAAGTCCCTTGGCAACGTTTTGACGAAGTCTCATTCGTCATCTTCAGGCTGGTGTTTTCGGCTTCGTGTACGAATCCGAAAACACCAGCCTGAAGATGACGAATGAGACTTCGTCGAAACGTTGCCAAGACACCTTCAATTTTACGCGGGAGAAAACCCAAATAACCAAAGACCTACATACAAACACCCGCGAAAACCTCAGAAAACACACACACACACACACACATATATATATATATATATAAAATCTATTTAATAATATATTTAGAATTTATAAATAATAAATTCTAAATTTGCCGGACTTGAACATTTTGACTCTACAAAAAACCACCTTACTCGGAACAGCTTACATCCTCCGACGATACCTTAACAGTTCCTAAGTCCTTGGTTAGGACTCAAACTGCTGAGCTATTAACCAGCCTCAAAGGCTGTGAATCTCACTAAAGATTAACCAATAATAATAATAATAATAATAATAATAATAATAATAATACCAAAGTGGCTTGCTGACCGTCACCAAGCAGGAGCCATTCCATCAGTACACCAGGACAAGTCTTCCCCAATTCGTGAGGTAATTGGAGGTTGTCTGTCTTATGGACATGGTTTTCAAGATGGCTGATTGGAATTTCACCTGGACATCCCAAAGCCCTTTCCTTTACCAAAGTAATTAAATTAATGTTTCTTTACCAAAAAGTAATTAAAATGGGGGAGGGAGCGCTTACTTTGAAGATTGGGGGAGAAGATGAGAAACAGAAAGAGAGAAAGAGAGAATAGTTGGAGGAATGGATAGATTGGATGGATGGATGGATGGATGGATGGATGGATGGATGGAATTTAAAGTAGATATAGGATAGATCAGTGATAGCGAATCTTTTAGACACCGAGTGCCCAAACTGCACGCGCGCACCTACCCAAACTGCACGATCATGCAACCACGCATGCGCAGATATGTATACATGTGCAGCAGAGACCCAAAAACCAGCTGGCTGGTGGGAGGCGGGGCATCCCAACACCGGCAGCCTAGCAAGAGGTAAGATCTTTTTCTTTCATGAACTTCTGTTTCGTCGTTTTCAGGGAAACAGAAGCTCACGAAACAAACACCACAAAGATTTGACCTGGGACGATGGTGCGCATGCCAGCAGAGAGGGCTCTGCGTTCGCCATCACAGGGATAGATAGTGAGAGATAGAGGGATAGATAGATAGATTAGAGAGAGAGAAAGAGAAAAAGAGAAGGATAAATAGAGGGAGAGAGAGAAAGAGAAAGAAAGAGAGAGAGAAAGATAAATGGATGGATGAATGGATAGATTACCGTGTTTCCCCGAAAATAAGACCTCCCCGGATAATAAGCCCTTCCCGAAAATATTTAATATTAAATATTACTCGACAAAATAAATAAAATAAAATAAAGTAAATAAATGTGCAGCCAGTCCCCGCCATTTCCTCTGGTTAGAGTTAGGGAGACAGAGCTGGAAATCAGATAAGACAGCAAGACGATCCCTGTCTTGCTCCACGGGCCCCAAAATAATAAGACCTCCCCGAAAATAAGGCCAAGCTCTTATTTCGGGGTTCAAAAAAATATAAGATAGGGTCTTATTTTCAGGGAAATATGGTAGATGTGGGTGGATATACAAAGTAGATAGAAGATGGAGAGATACAGAAACAGAAATAAAATATTTGCATGGATACATTAGAGAGATGGATGGATAGTTTAGAGAGATGGATGGATGGATGGATGGATGGATGGATGGATGGATGGATGGATGATACACAAAGTTTCTTGGGCTTTGATAACCTGGGTTTGATCGTTAACATCGTGTAGAAACCCAATCAATACCTCCATCATCATCATTCATGTCATCACGCTTTCCTCTTTGCATTTTGATACACAAACAATCAGAAGTAGAGTACGCTGTTCTCCTTATAGCTAGTCCTCGACTTACAACAGTTTGTTTAGTGACCATTTGAAGTTTCAAAAGCACAAATAAAAAATGACCGATGACCAGTTTTACAGCATCCCCACAATCACACAATAAAATTTGCAGCTAGAAGGTATTTAGGACAGTTGCATTATCCTCAGGGTCACCGCCCTGAGTCCCCCTGGGCGTAAGTTGAATTAATAAATAAATAAAATGTGATCACTATTTTGTAACCTTCCCAGGCAGCTCCAGACAAGCAAACTCCAGGGGGGAGGGGGAGGTGTAGCCAGATTCAGTTAATAACTGCATGATTCGTTTAACAACTGCAGCAATTTGCTTAACAACTTTGGCCCAAAAACTGGTGCAAAACTCAACCATTATCTTCTTTAGCAATGGAAATTTTGGGGGCTAAAATTGTGGTCGTAAATTGAAGAATACCCGTTTACATAGTCCAATAATCCTGTGGGGCCTTGAAATCAGACAATTATGTAATCTTTCTTGAGATGGCATCCTCTCTTCAAGGGGTATCTTTCTAATCTTACCTAATGACAGCAATTAGATCAGTGTTTTCCAAGCTCTGCAGCTTTAAGATGGATGGACTTCAATTCCCAGAATTCCCCAGCCACCCACTCCTAGTCCTTCTTTTCATCAAACTAGACATACCCAATTCCAGCAACCGTTCTTCCTATGTTTTAGCCTCCAGTCCCCTAATCCTCTTTGTTGCTCTTCTCTGCACTCTTTCTAGAGTCTCAAAACTTTTTTTACATCGTGACGACCAAAACTGGATGCAGTATTCCAAGTGTGGCCTTACCAAGGCATTATAAATTAGTATTAAGCAGTGGTGAAATTCAAATATTTTTACTACCGGTTCTGTGTGGTATGGCTTGGTGGGCATGGCTTGGTGGATGTGGCAGGGGAAGGATACTGCAAAATCTCCATTTCCACCCAGGTGGTATTTACCGGTTCTCCAAACTACTCAAAATTTTCGCTACCGGTTCTTCAGAACCTGTCAGAACCTGCTGGATTTCACCCCTGGTATTAAGACTTCACGTGGTCTTGATTCTATCCCTCTGGTGATGCAGCCTAGAACTGTGTTGGCTTTTTTGGCAGCTGCTGCACACGGCTGGCTCTTATCTAAATGGTTGTCGAATGGAAGAAAGGGAAAAGGAGAGGAAGGAAGGGTAGGGGATAGGAGTAGGAGAGAAGGTGAGTAGGGGGAAAAGAAGACAGGAGTGGGGGATAGGAAGGGGAAGTAGGATGAGGTAGGAGAGGAGGGAAGAGAAAGCAGGAGAGGAGGGAGGGAAGGAAAAGAGGCAAAGAAGAAGAAGGGTTGTTGCAAAATGAGGGAAGAAAGAGTAGAGGAGTAACTCCGAATGTAATTAAAATGCCTTATTTTAATGCTTTCTTTAAGGAAAACACGTATATGTAGGATTAATTATGTATAAGAAAATTTACATTTTATATTATGTGTATAAGAAATAAAACTGAAAAACTTTTCCATATTTAAATGGTTGTCTACTAGGACTCCAAGATCCCCCTCACAGTTACTACTATTGAGCGAGGTTCCACCTAGACTGTTAGTTAGTTAGTTAGTTAGTTAGTTAGTTAGTTAGTTAGTTAGTTAGTTAGTTAGTTAGTTTATTATATTTATATACCGCCCTTCTCCCGAGGGACTCAGGGCAGTGAACAGCCATGGTAAAAACAATGTACAACAAAAATTAAAAGCTTATTAAAATAATTCAATCATTCGGCCAAATTTAAAACATCCAACTAAGATCATTTTAAAACCCCTATCAAAACCCAATTTAAAAAACCTTTATCCTGTCAGACCAGTTGATGGAATAATAGGGTCTTCAGAGCGCGACGGAAGGCACGGAGGTCGCGGATCCTTCCTATGTCCGGGGGCAGTTCATTCCATAGGGCCAGGGCCCCCACAGAGAAGGCTCTGGGGGTCACCAGCCTACACTGTTTGGCTGACTGCACCCTGAGGAGGCCCTCTCTGTGGGAGAGTATTGGTCGGTGGGAGGCAATCGGTGGCAGAATGCGGTCCTGTAGGTAACCAGGTCCTAAGCCATGGAGCGCTTTAAAGGTGGTAACCAACACCTTGAAGCGCACCCGGAAGACCACCGGGAGCCAGTGCAGCTCGCACAAGATGGATGTTACATGGGAGCGACGAGTCGCCCCCATTATTACTCACGCGGCTGCATTCTGGACCAGCTGGAGCCTCCGGGTGCTCCTCAAGGGGAGCCCCATATAGAGAGCATTACAATAGTCCAGCCGGGAAGTGACGAGGGCGGGAGTGACCGTGCGCAGGGCGTCCCGATCCAGAAAAGGACGCAACTGGGAGATCAGGCGAACCTGATAAAAAGGTTCGTACCTGTGCATTTTTGTTTTCCTTGCCTAAATGCAGAATTTTACTATTTTCAACCGTTGAATTTCATTTTGTTAGATAGGGCCCAATGTTCAAGTCTGTCAAGATCTTTCTGTATCATATGTCCATCCCAGGCGATTATCCCTTTTCACAGCCCTCTTTCTTAATTCAATGGAGCCAAAAAGCAACAGCTGAATCCTTCTCCCTCTCTAAGTCATCTCTTCCTGGTTGCCAGCTTTGTGGAGCGACCGAGCAGGGGGAGTTCGCTCGAAGCGTGTACCTGCATAATTTAAAATGTGCCTCAGGCACACCGATTTGATTTTCAAAAAAGGGGAAATAAAAGAGAAGAGGGATTTTAAATGCCTGCCATTGTCATCTCTTTGCAGCTGCCGTGTGCTGTGAGCTTCAGGATGTCCCTGACACTAGCGTGGATCGTGGTTCTTCTCACCTGTCTCTCCTGCTTAGGTAAGAACGGAGGTCCAGAAGAGTTTTTGGTGGGTTCGGTATGGGCAGTCCTCGACGTACAACCGTAGTCAAGCCCCCAACACTTCTGTCGCTAAACAAGACTGTCAGGTTTCGATGCTATCTCAAAATAAATGAATTTCCAAACTGCCGATCGTTAAGGAAATTTTCTCTTTATTTGAGCACAGTGATCTGATCCTGGCTCTTTCGCGGTCAGTACTGACCTTTGCCCCCCAATCCCTCCCTTTCCGATCCCCAATTCTCTGCTTCTCATTGGCTATCTTCCAAGTCACTTTCCTGATCTCTTCTTCGTCAGATCACAGGAATGTCTTCCCCCCTCTCCCATCTCCGAGGAGACAGAATCTTCAAAAGGATTTAGTAGGCAAAAGTTCAAACTTCTCCTCTCTTTATATATGTCAGTGCTGGGATGCTGACAGAGACATTTGTTAAGGGAGTTTTGCTCCATTCTAGGATCTTCCTTGCACCAGGTGTAAAGCGAATGACTGCATTTATTAAATTACAGGTAGTCCTCAACTTAGAACTGTTCACTTAGTGACCATTCAAAGTTACAACCGCACTGAAAAAAGTGACCTATGCCCATTTTTCACACTTATGACCAGGGGTGAAATCCAGCAGGTTCTAACAGGTTCTGGAGAACCGGTAGCGGAAATTTTGAGTAGTTCAGAGAACCGGGAAACACCACCTCTGGCTGGCCCCAGAGTTGGGTGGGAATGGAGATTTTGCAATATCCTTCCCCCAGGAGGGAAGGGAATAGAGATTTTGCAGTATCCTTCCCCTGGAGTGGGGTGGGAATGGAGATTTTGCAATATCCTTCCCCCAGGAGGGAAGGAATAGAGATTTGGCAGTATCCTTCCCCTGGAGTGGGGTGGGAATGGAGATTTTGCAATATCCTTCCCCTGCCATGCCCACCAAGCCACGCCCACAGAACGGGTAGGGAAAAATTTTGGATTTCACCCCTGCTTACAACCTTTGTAACATCTTCATGATCATGCGATCAAAATTCAGATGCTTGGCCACTGGCTCGCATTTATGACGTTCGCAGTGTCTCTAGGTCACGCGAATCCCTTTTTTGTGACCTTCCGGCAAGCAAAGTCAAGGAGGAAGCCAGATTCACTTAACAACCGTGTGACTCACTTATGAAACTGCAGTGATTCACTTAACAACTGTGGCAAGAAAGGTCATAAAACGGGGCAAAGCTCACTGAAAAAAAATGTCCCGCTTAACGAAAGAAATGTTGGGCTCCATTGTGGTTGTAAGTCGAGGACTACCTGTAAGAATGCAGTTGTTAAGTGAAGCTGGCTTCCCCATTGACTCTGCCTATCAGAAGGTCGTAAAAGGGGATCACATGAGATCCCGGGAGACGGCAACCGTCATAAATACGAACCAGTTGCCAACAGTCTTGAGTTTTGACCACGTGATCCTGGGAATGCTGGAACAGTCATAAGTGTGAAAAATAAGTCACTTTTTTTTCAGTGCCGGTGTAACTTCGGTCACTAAATGGAACTGTTGTAAGTGAAGGACTGCCCATAAACTTAGCTTGAGTTCCTCATTTTCAAAACAAGTGTCTTTCTCTGTCCATCAGATCATTAGCAGATGTCAAATCAATAACACCCCCCCGTTGAAGCTGTTATCTTGCCTTCTCTACAATTAAATGCTCCAGGAAATAAACCGCAGAGCACTGACGTAGTCCTCCAGTCTAAATACAAGCACTTGCTCATTTTGAAGCGCAGGCAGTCCTCGACTTACGACTGGTTGCTTAGCAACCCTTTGAAGCAGATTTCCCAAAAGATAAATATACCGAAAGCCCTCGACTTACAACAGTTTGTTCAGTGACGGTTCAAAGTTACAAGGGCACTGAGAAAAAGTGGCGTGACGGTTTTTTTCGCACTTACGACCTTTTAGGCCTCCCCGTGGTCACATGATCAAGGAGCAGTGCGGTGGCCTAGAGGCGGAGCTCTCGCCTCACAATCAGGAGGCTGTGAGTTCGATCCTAGGCGGAGGCAGATATTTCTCTCTCTCTCTCTGGGCACAATGAGAATATATCTGCTGAGCAAAACTCCTCATTGGCAACAGAAAGGGCATCCGGCCAGGAAACACTCTGCTAGCTTCATTCAGTTGCCTTGACTCCACCCCACAAGGGATTATGGGATTGTTAAAAGATTATGACGCAGTGGTGGGTTCCTCCTGGTTCAGTCTGGTTCGGCCGAGCCGGTAGCGGTGACAATATGGCGTCACCGAACCGGTTCTCCCCCCCGACCCCCGACCCCACCCACCTACCCACCCATGTTATTCTTACCTTTTATTTGGCCCACCCCCAATCTATTGCTGCCTCCTGAGTCCCAGCTGATGACTAGAGGGAAAAAAACTGTTTAAACTCTTGCCGCGGGGCTTCAAAGGGCCGTCCTACAGCTGATCAGTGTTAAAAGCAAACAAATGAGTTGGGTCGTAAGTGCGAGAACTGGTCGTAAGTACGAGGACCTTCCAGAAATGACTCTGACCAGCTAGCCACGCCCACCTAGTCACATGACCTCCAAGCCACACCCACAAAATAAGCCACGCCCACAGAACCGGTAGTAAAAAAATTAGAACCCACCCCTGTTATGACGGTGGTCATGTGATCAACAGTCAGATGCTTGGCAACTGACTCGTACTGGGTTTGTACAGGTAGTCCTCAATTTACAACAGTTCATTCAGGGACCATTTGAAGTTACAATGGCACTGAAAAAGTGACCTATAACCATTTTTCACACTTATGACCGTTGCAGCATCCCCATCGTCATGTGGCTTGACAACTGACTCATATTTATGACGGTCATAATGTCCTGGGTCATACAATCCCCTTTTGCGACCTTCTGACAACCAAAGTCAAGGGGGAAGGCAGATTCACTTAACAATCCTGTTAACTAACTTAACAACTGTGATGATGATTCATTTAACAACTGTGACAAGAAAGGTCATAAAGTGGGGCAAAACTCACTTAACAAATGTCTCACTTAGCGACAGAAATTTTGGGCTCAATTTTGGTCGTACGTCAAAGACAACCTTATATTACCAATTTTGAAGCTCCACCTCCACCCCGGATGTTAAGCAAGGCAGTTGTTAAGGGAGCTTGGCCCCATTTTTACATCCCGTTTGCCACAGTCATTAAGTGAATCATTGCTGTTGTTAAATGAATCATAAATGTCCCACTTAATGATTGTGGGTATATTCACTTAATGACCAGAGAAGAAGCAAGGTTATAAACCCATTGTGGTCACATGATGTTTTGTTTAACGACCATAATGCTTAGTCACCAGTCACTGATAGCAATTGGGATCGCTAAGTGAGAACGACCAGCATAAATCTCCCAATCTAACCAGTGGTGGGTTTCAAAATTTTCTACTACTGGTTCTGTGGGTGTGGCTTGGTGGGTGTGGCTGGCTTGGTGGGCGTGGCTTGGTGGGCGTGGCTTGGTGGGCGTGACAGGGGAAGGATACTGTAAAATCCCCATTTCTTCCTGATCAGCTGGGACTCGGGAGAATAGATGGGGGCGAGGCCAGTCAGGATTTTTACTACCGGTTCTCTGAACTACTCAAAATTTCCATTACCGGTTCGTCAGAACTGGTCAGAACCTGCTGAAACCCACCTCTGAATCTAACCTACAACAACCACCAGCCTCATGACATTTCCTCCAGATTCCTGTTGGCTAGTTTCCCTCTCCCTATGGTTCTTTTTCTTTTCTTTTCTTTTTTTCTTTTCTTTTTAATTTAAAAATGGTGTAAAGAAGGGGAAAAGCAATTTCCTGTTTTGCAATAGATTCAGAGCCTGGGGCTCCATCTCTTCCGATGAAGATTGCACCCGATGCGCAGGTGGAAATCAAAGTAAATCTTCCACCCCGCTAAGAATCCGAGGAAGACATTTAGAACAAAGACCATCAAATCCTCAGTCTATGGAGATTCTCAGCCATCCAGGTCATGGTTGTCCCAAAGGTGCTTTTTCAAGAGGCAACTGGACTTTCTGGTTTTTCTTTGAAGATGTTTCACTTCTCATCCAAGAAGCTTCTTCAGCTCTGGCTAGATGGTGGTGAATGGAAAGATTTATACTCCTTGCAGACAGATGGTCATTTGCATCCTTTTAGAGAATCGTTGAGGCCACTTGGTTTGAAAGAGGGGTCAAAGAGGCCATTTATGTCAAAATTCAACAGCCCTCTCTCAACAAAGGGGGAGGGATATGAGATCATCTGTCTCCTCTTTACAACACAGTCCTTTCAGCAGTCCTTAGGAGGAGGTCTCCTCGAGAGTAAGGCTTGGGGCTAATTGGCCACTTCCTTAGCCTATTGAAGGAGGAACGCCGACTGAAGCAATTTGCAGGGAACAACTTAGTTCACATACCTTCGTGTCTTGTCTTGCTTATCTTATCAGCTTCCTGCAAATTGCTTCTGGGCATTCTGCCAACCATAGTAAGCTTTCAGTTATTATTTTTTTAATTCTTGGCGGCTGTCAATGCAATTAATTAACAGCCGTTGTTGTAAAAGACTGGTTTATTCAGTAAACTAAGGTTTGAACACTTTCTGTGTGCTGCGTTCTTTGGGGTCTGTAGCTGGGGAAGAACACTCATCCCCACTATTGTTGAGTTATCTGATTTATGGGGATCTCCTCCTCCGGTTCGGAGTAACAATAATGTGGGAGTCTAGCGCTTTCACCCTTACGGTGGCACAGTTTGTGGATAGCTAGCTTTCAGAGTTAGTCTGTTTTCTTTCATACCTGATTCTTTGTATTTGACCTTGGATGTCGTACTTTGCTATTCTTTTGTTTGCTGGACATTCTGTGAACCTTTTTACCTCAGGAAGCCTCAGATTACCATTCTGAGGTCTTGTTGAAGCCATTCTGCCACTCCATCCTTTCATCGAACTGGTAAGTTTCTGTATGTTGGTGGAGCTTTCCGCTCCCGTGGGTGGCTCAAAATCACCGGCTTTGCCGGTGGAGCCCTGCGTTTTAAACAGCGGCTTCTCTTTGCGGAGTCTTGCACTCCCCACGGTCTTTGGGCAGCCATTTTGTCACTGCCAGCCGCATAACTGTTAGTGGAGTTTTTCGCGCTCCCTGCCTCTCGCCGCTTGTGGGGACTTTCACCCAGGCGCGGCTTTTCTCCAGGAGCCTGCGCCTGACTTCAACAGGGAAGGGACCCAGGGCAGAAAACATCCTGCAGCCAAGAAGGCTCCACACCCATTTGCACCACTCAGGTGACTCTAAGGACTCCGACAAACCTCCAGGTGGCCTCAATGACTCTCTAAAAAGAAGGCAAATGACCAGCTGTCTGCAAGGAGCATAAATCCTTCCGTTCCCGACCATCCAGTCAGAGCCGAAGAAGCTTCTTGAATGAGAAGCAAAACGTCTTCAAAGAAAAAAAACCAAGAAAGTCCAGTTGCCTCTTGGAAATTAAAAAAAAACAACACCTTTGGGATAAGGCTAGAAGGGACTTCAGAGATCTTAACAGAATAAAAGGATAACAGAATTGGAAAAGGACCTTAAAGGTCTTCGAATCCAACCCTCTGCTCAGGCAGGAAACCCTATACCAGTGATGGCTAACCTTTTTGCTGTTGCATGCCAAAAGCGGGGCGAATATGGAGGGGTCACGCACGTATGTGCCCACACCATAATTCAATGCGCCCCTGCATGTGCTTGTGACCCCCCGCGCTTTTGGTATGTGATGGTACAGTGGGCCTGGAAGGCCCGATTTTCATCCTCCCCAGGCTCCAGAGGCTTTCTTGGAGCCTGGGGAAGGCGAAAATGGCCTCCCCCCCCCACACACACACATAAAGGCCCTCCAGAGGTTGGAAACGGCCCGTTTGCCGATTTCTGTTGGGCCTGGAAGGCCCGAAAATCAGCTGGCAGGCATGCGCAGTGCACCGGAGCTGAGCTAGGACAATGCTCGCGTGCCCACCAATATGGCTCCACGTGCCACATGTGGCACGCATGCCATAGGTTTGCCATCATGGCCCTATAATATTTTACACAAATGGTTATCCAATCTCTTTTTAAAAACCTCCAGTGATGAAGCACTCACAACTTCTGGAGGCAAGCTGTTCCACTGGTTAATTGTTCTCACTTTTAGGAAATTTCTCCTTAATTCTAGGTTGCTTCTCTCCTTGATTAGTTTCCACCCATTGCTTCTTATCCTGTCCTCGGGTGCTTTGGAGAATAGCTTGACTCCCTCTTCTTTGTGGCAGCCCCTGAAATACTGGAAGACTCCTATCATGTCTCCCCTAGTCCTTCTTTTCATTTATTTATTTATTTATTTATTTATTTATTGGTTCGGTTTATATGCTGCCCTTTTCCGGAGACTCAGGGCGGCTTACAATGCGTTAAGCAATAGCCTTCATACTTTTGTATATACCTGCTTAGTACGGCTTTCGGGGGCCCCCTAATCGGTGTTCTTTTTTATACGAAGTCAGCTTATTGTCCCCACAATCCGGGTCTTCATTTTACCTACCTTCGAAAGGATGGAAGGCTGAGTCAACCTTGAGCCTGGTGAGATTTGAACTTGCAATAATTACAGGCAGCTGGTGTTACTTAACAGTCTGTTTTAGTCTGCTGCACCACGAAGGCTCTTAAACTGGACATACCCAATTCCTGCAACCGTTCTTCATACGTTTTAGCCTCCAGCCCCCTGATCATCTTTGTTGCTATTCCCTGCATACTTCCTAGAGTCGTCGCATCCTTTTTATATTATGTGACCAAAACCCAGATGTAATATTCCAAGTGTGGCCTTTCCAAAGCATTGTAAAGTGGAGTTAATTCTTCACCTGACCTTGATTCTACCTCTCTGTTAATGCAGCCTAGGACTGCTTTGCCTCATTTTGGCAGCTTCTTCTATCTAATCCAACTTCCTGCTCAAGGAAGTTGGACACCTTATACCAGTGATGGCTAACCTTTTTGCCGTCGCGTGCCAAAAGCGGGGGGGGGAGTGCGGGGGGTCATGCACGCACATACCCACACCTATAATTCAATGCACCCCGCCCCCCTATGCATGATCCCCCCGCACTCCCCCCACTTTTGGCACGCGATGGCACAGTGGGCCTGGTAGGCCTGTTTTTTCGCCCTCCCCAGGCTCCAGGGGCTTTCTTGGAGCCTGGGGAGGGTGAAAACAGTCTTCCCCACCCCACCCCCAGAGGCTGGAAACAGCCTGTTTGCCGACTTCCAGTGGGCCGGAAGGCCTGAAAACCAGCTGGACGGCGCGCACATGTGCACTGCAGCTGAGCTAGGGCAACGCTGTGTGCCCATCGATATGGCTCCAGGTGCCACATGTGCATGTGGCACCTGCGTGCCATAGGTTCGCCATCACGGTGTCAGGTTTCGAGGTCGTCTCCTTGACGTCTATCCTAGTGGATATTATCTCCAGGGAAAATAAGTAGGTGAAAAGTCAAACGTCCCTTTCCAGACGCCTCCGCCTCTCCTTCTTATGTCAACACTAGAGTAAATGCAGCTTGAAGTGCTGACACACGGCCTTATACCATCCCAGTCATTGAGCAACGGGGTTGGACTAGAAGACCTCCAAGATCCCTTCCAACTCTGTTATTCTGTCCAATGAACTGGGAACCGGAATTGAGTGGGGGGGGCTTTAATCAACCTTAATCCTCCTCACACATACTGTACATCCTTTCTGGACCATGCAAGGTGCATCTCGTGGGTGAATTGTCTTCCTCTGCTTGGACAGTTTCGGATTTCCTGCCTTCTGCTTGCTGTTTCCTTCTGTTCCTCTCCGAGCCACGTTCTCTCCATATTCAATAGCTGCATTATTATTATTTTTTTTCTCTCCTTTTCATTCTTTCTTTCTTTCTGTGCCGGCTTCGTGGAAGTGGAGGGAACATTGTGTCCAGGGCTGCAAATTGTTGGAAGAAAGCCAGACAAGCGCTCAGGGGAGGGGGGGTTCATCGGCACTAGCCCCCCCAGGGCAGGGAAAGGGGATTCCGAGTGGCTTTGCAGGCGTAAGGGATTATGGGTGAGTGGTGAAAAGTCCTGGTAGCTGCTGATCCTCCCCCCAGGGGTCTCGTGCAGTTAGCGCTGCAATTATGAATCCAATTTTAGTTCATCCCTCCATTATGAATTAATTAGATCATGGGGTGTGCAAATCCCAGCATCTCTCTCACTCCCCCCCCCCCCAACTTTCCACAGCCCCTTTAAACCTCAGGTGTTGTCTCTCGAGTCCGTCAAAAAAGCCAGCTTTGAATGTTTGGTGTGACACGCAGGGAGTCGGCACATCAACAGAATGCCCCTTTTAATCCCAAATCTGTGCTCTTTTTGAAGACGTTTCACTATCCAACTAGGTAACATCATCAGGGCAGGGCTGATAAAACGCTTGCAAGGAAACCACCAAGCTCAGAGAGCATCAGGGATCCCACAATTCAATCCCAAACTCCAAATATTCTTTTTTGTTGGGATCCCAAATCTGTTAAATTTAATGTGGGGGTTGTCCTGCGTCTACCCACTCTGTGGGTGGGTGGGTGGGTGGGTGGGAGAGAGAGAGGGGGGGAACATGGAGAAAGAAAGAGAGTGACAATAAGAGAGAGAGAAAAAAACATGGAGAAAGAAAGAGAGTGACAGTGAGAGAGAGAGAGAAAGAGAAATATGGAGAAAGAAAGAGAGTGACAGTGAGAGAGAGAGAGACATAGAAACATGGAGAAAGAAAGAGTGATAGTAAGAGAGAGAGAGAGAAACATGGAGAAAGAAAGAGAGTGACAGTGAGAGAGAGAGAGACAGAGAAACATGGAGAAAGAAAGAGAGTGACAGTAAGAGAGAGAGAAAAATGGAGAAAGAAACAGAGTGACGGTGAGAGAGAGAGAAACATGGAGAAAGAAAGAGAGTGACAGTGAGAGAGAGAGAGAGAAAGAGAGAAATATGGAGAAAGAAAGAGAGTGACAGTAAGAGAGAAAAAAACATTGAGAAAGAAAGAGAGTGACAGTAAGAGAGAGAGAGAAAAAACATGGAGAAGGAAAGAGAGTGAGAGTAAGAGAGAGAGAAACATGGAGAAAGAAAGAGTGACAGTAAGAGAGAGAGAAACATGGAGAAAGAAAGAGAGTGACAGTGAGAGAGAGAGAGAAAAACATGGAGAAAGAAAGAGAGTGACAGTAAGAGAGAGAGAAACATGGAGAAAGAAAGAGAGTGACAGTGAGAGAGAGAGAGAGAAAAACATGGAGAAAGAAAGAGAGTGACAGTGAGCGTGAGAGAGAAAAACATGGAGAAAGAAAGAGTGACAGTGAGAGAGAGAGAGAAAAACATGGAGAAAGAGAGTGACAGTAAGAGAGAGAAAAACATGGAGAAAGAAAGAGAGTGACAGTAAGAGAGAGAGAAACATGGAGAAAGAAAGAGAGTGACAGTAAGAGAGAGAGAAACATGGAGAAAGAAAGAGAGTGACAGTAAGAGAGAGAGAGAGAAACATGGAGAAAAAGAGTGACAGTGAGAGAGAGAGAGACAGAGAAACATGGAGAAAGAAAGAGAGTGACAGTAAGAGAGAGAGCGAAAAACATGGAGAAAGAAAGAGAGTGACAGTGAGAGAGAGAAACATGGAGAAAGAAAGAGTGACAGTGAGAGAAAAACATGGAGAAAGAAAGAGAGTGACAGTAAGAGAGAGAGAGAGAAACATGGAGAAAGAAAGAGAGTGACAGTAAGAGAGAGAGAGAGAGAAATATGGAGAAAAAGAGTGACAGTAAGAGAGAGAGAGAGAGAGAGAGAAACATGGAGAAAGAAAGAGAGTGACAGTAAGAGAGAGAGAGAGAGAGAAACATGGAGAAAGGAAGAGTGACAGTAAGAGAGAGAGAGAAACATGGAGAAAAAGAGTGACAGTAAGAGAGAGAGAGAGAGAAACATGGAGAAAGAAAGAGAGTGACAGTAAGAGAGAGAGAGAGAGAAACATGGAGAAAGGAAGAGAGTGACAGTGAGAGAGAGAGAGAGAGAAACATGGAGAAAGAAAGAGAGTGACAGTAAGAGAGAGAGAGAGTAACATGGAGAAAGAAAGAGAGTGACAGTAAGAGAGAGAGAGAAAAACATGGAGAAAGAAAGAGAGGAACAGTAAGAGAGAGAGAGAGAAACATGGAGAAAGAGAGTGACAGTAAGAGATAGAGAGAGGGAGGAAAGAGAAAGAAAAAAGAGGGAAAGAGAAAGAATTAAAGAAACAAAAGAAAGAAAGCAAGGAGAGAAAGAAAGAGAGGAAGAAAGAAGGATAAAAAAGAGAGAAAGAAAGAAAGAGAAGAAAGAATGAGAGAAAGAAAAAGATGAAAAAAGAGAAAGAAAGGGAGAGAGAGAAAGAAAGAGAAAGAAAGAAAAGAAAGAAAGAGAAAAGAGAGAAAGAGGGAATAAGACAAAAAGAGAAAGGAAGGAAGAAAAAGATGGGAAAAAAGGAAAGAAAGAAAGAAAGAAAGAAAGAAAGAAAGAAAGCATTCTCACTTCTAATTTTTTTATTAGTTTATAGTATAAAATACAAAAATACAAAAGCAAATAGTAGGACCCAGAGGGGAGGAGTGCAGAAGAAGAGAGGGAAGGAAAAAAAAAAGGCTTTGACTTCCGAATCCGTCTATTGCAGTAGGATAAGGCATTAACATCAAACCTCAACGTTTTACTTTTCCATAATATTATAAACTAGCCATTTCTATAAACAACAAATCAATCTAATCAGTAAAATCAAAGTTTCATTTTTTTCCCACCTCAGGCAGAAAGTCCAGAAGCGGTTTCCAAGTAGAAACAAAAGGACTTATATTCTTCCCTTTGATCAAAATGGTCAATTTAGCCATCTCTTCTCACTTCTAAAAAAGCATGTACACCACTACTGGCCATGTCCTGAGTGTGCTTGAATTGAGAGTTGACATGACGGTAGTCCTCGACTTACAACCATTTCTTTAGCGAGCGTCCAAAGTTACAACGGCACTGAAAAAAGGGACTTACAACCGGTTCGCGCACCTACAACGGTTGCAGCGTCCATCGTGTGATCAAAATTCAGGTGTCTGGAAACCAGCACATACTTACGACGGTTGCGGTATCCTGGTCACATGATCACCATTTACAACCTTCCCAGCCAGCTTCCGACAAGCCAAGTCAAGGGGGGGAAGCCAGATTCGCTTAACGACCGCCTGAGCCACTTAACAAATGCAGGGATTCGCTTAATAACTATGGCGGAAAAGGTGATAAAATTAGACACGGCGCACTTAACGATCTTAGCCGTGGAAATTCCAATCCCAATTGCAGTCGTAAGTCGAGGATGGACTGTATAGCAACGGATTCAGATTCTGGGTGGGGAATAAGGGGTTGGAATACGTGATCTCCAGGTTCCCTTTCAATCCTTCTGCACTAGAAGAAATTCCAACCGGTTAAGTCAGGTTTCCATGGAGATCAATCTAACTCTGTGGTCGCTAAGAGTCAAGGCCAAGTTGATGGCACATAATCGATCAAACAAGATTGGTTTAAGAGCAGAACAGAAAGATTGGACTCTGAAAATATCTTTAAATCAGCCACCATTGAGGATGTTCTAAAATAAATGATGAAATCCTGCATTGGGCAAGACATGGACCAGAATAACAGAGTTGGAAGGGATCTTGGAGTTGAACCCCCTGCTCAAGCAGGAGATCCTATACCCATGATGGCGAACCTATGGCACGCGTGCCACAGGTGGCACACGGAGCCATATCGGTGGGCACGCGAGATCAGCTCCAGCGCACATGCGCGTGCCGGCCAGCTGATTTTCGGCCTTCTGGGCCTGCTGGAAGTCAACAAACAGGCCGTTTCGGGCCTCCAGAGGGCCTCCAGGCAGTGGGGAAGGCCGTTTTTTGCCCTCCCCAGGCTCCTAGAAAGGCTCTGGAGCCTAGAGAGGGCGAAAAACGGGCCCACCGTGCCATCGCGCGCCAAAAGCAGGGGAAGTGCGGGAGGGTTGCGAACACATGCGTGGGGGCGGGGTGCATAGAATTATGGGTGTGGGCACGCACGCGCGTGACCCCCACGCGCTCCCCACGCTTTTGGCACACGATGGCAAAAAGGTTAGCCACCGCTGTCCTATACCATTTCAGACAAATGGCTGTCCAGTCTCTTCTTAAAAGCCTCCAGTGATGGAGGGCCCATGATTTCCGAAAGGAAAGCTGTTCCATTGGGTAATTATCCTCACTGTCGGGAAATTTCTCCTTAGTTCTAGGTTGCTTCTCTCCTGGATTAGTAAGAGGAGGAAGGTAAGGAAGAGGAGGAAGGTGAAGAAGAAAAATCGAAGGGGAGGAAGAAGAAGGAAAGGAAGAGGAAAAGGAGAAGGAGAAGAGGAAGGAAAGAAGGGAGAAGAGGGAGAAGAGAGAAGAAAAGGAGGGAGAAGAATCAACTTTACAACTTTGCAATCCCAAACCATTGAAAAACTTTCAGGATTTTTTTTTCAAGATGTGGATGGATGTGACGTATGCAGATCTGGATATCTTTATTTCATTACCCAAACTAGGTAATATCATCAATACTAGCACTGAGGATGTTATCTAGTTGGGTAATGAAACGTCTGCAAGAAAAGAAGCAAGCTGATCTGTCCCCGTCTCCACACACCCACAAACACAGCCAGCCGAGGGTTAAGAAAGTACTTGGCACGCACACAGGTCATTATCTCAAACTTGGCAACAATATAAGCACCGTCTGCCAAGAGCTTTTACTGCAACAGATAACATAAAATTACATACGCATTGCAAATAGTCCAGCAAAACAATATCCCTTCGGCAGCTTCAGACGTTGTTCAAGTGACTAGCCAGAGTTCATTTTTGTTCGTCACAGAGTTTTACCAGCCACCACCCTCTCTTATATAGTCTCTGGGGTGTGGTCCAGTGACTCAGCTATAATCCCTAGCACGCCTCCTTAACTGCTGCGACCGTTTATCACGCCTTTGTTGGCGTGCATCCAGGAACGACGGCTCTCCTTCCTCGCTTTCATCAGAGACACCTGGCTCCTGGCTAATCTCCTCTTCCTCGGCCGGCACCTGAGGCAGTGCCAGAGGGGAGGGGCCTGGAGAGGGAGGCCTGGCTGACTCCTCTCCCTCATGTTCGGAGCCTTCTTCCTCCGATGAGATAGGCTCAGCGGGCGGGGCCACAACACAAGCTCAGAGAAACACCAAGGACCTCACAGTCCCCTCCTCCTCCTCCTCCTCCTCCCAGCAAATTCCATGCCTTCTAGCACTGGATGTTACCTAGTAGGGTAATGAAACGTCCAAGCTCAGAGAAACAAGCTCAGAGCAACAAAACAAGCAAGCTCAGAGAAACACCAAGGACCTCACAGTCCTCCTCCTCTTCCTCCTCCCTCTCCTCCTCTTCCTCCTCCTCCTCCTCCTCCCTCTCCCTGCAAACCCCACTGTCACTCATGATGTTACCCAGGTTGGGTAATTGTTGGGGGATTGTCTTCCCTCCCCCCACCCTCTCTCTCTCTCTCTGCCCTCCCAAAATCGAGCCCAGATTTCTCATCGGACCCGTTTCCTCTCCGTGATCCTTTTTCGGACTCCACGGCTGGACTGATGAGAAGCAGATGACAGCCGGCGTTTATGTGGGCCGAACTTCTTCCCTCCTGAGTGTTTGCCAAGAATCCAACGTTCAATGGCCCTTCATCAAAAATCAATTGCTCTCAGCCTGCTTGCGAAGCAATTGAACCTTCTCTTGTAATCACTCCACGCGCCCAGGCTCGCTGATCTGGAAGTCATGCTGTCCTGAAGTCATTGCCAATCTTTTCCCCTGCGATGCGCCAAGCGCGCTCCTCACAGCATGGAGTTGTTTGGAAACTTGTGGCAAGAGGTTTTGCATGAGCTGGAATCAGCGCCTCGAATGCTTTGCTAGGCGCTCTACTATTCTCGGAGACGGTTGTTTCTGCGGGGGGGGTGTTCTAATTTTCCAATTTCACCCTTTGTTTCTGGCCCGAAACTCATCCGTCCACGTTCTGATTTTGCCCCCAGAGTGAATCACTGCTAATCTCTCCCATCTGTTCCGATGCGGTTTCACCGGGGTAGACGTGCCACAGGAAATCTCTTTTCTCCCCTCTGAAATTGATTATTAATCATTCTGGTAACTGGTCTGTGATGGTTGTTTTTAATGTGTACTCTTTATAGTAATTATCAGATTCATTTTAGGCAGAAGGTGATTAGGATTCGTAGTATGAACATATGTGTGTTTACTGTAATAAGCAGGAATCTGAAGTCAAAACACAGCGTAAACTGTGGGCCTCTTCAAGGGGAGGGGTGCCACAGTCCCCTTCCTCCCAAATTTATTTCAGTGAGATAAACCTTTGGACTAACTTGGTGTTTTTCAACCTGGGCAACATTAAGAAGTCTGTGGATTTCGACTCCCAGAATTCTGGGAGTCAAACTCCAAAATTCTGACAGAAAAATTCTGGGAGTCGAAGTCCACAAATGCCAGTTGGGGAATTCTGGGAGTCGAAGTCCACAAATGCCAGCTGGGGAATTCTGGGAGTCGAAGTCCACAAATGCCGGCTGGGGAATTCTGGGAGTCGAAGTCCACAAATGCCGGCTGGGGAATTCTGGGAGTTGAAATCCACAAATGGCTGCTGGGGAATTCTGGGAGTTGAACTCCACAAATGCCAGCTGGGGAATTCTGGGAGTCAAACTCCAAAATTCTGACTGGAGAATTCTGGGAGTCGAAGTCCACAAATGCCAGCTGGGGAATTCTGGGAGTCGAAGTCCACAATTGCCGGCTGGGGAATTCTGGGAGTCGAAGTCCACAAATGCCGGCTGGGGAATTCTGGGAGTCGAAGTCCACAATTGCCAGCTGGGGAATTCTGGGAGTCGAAGTCCACAAATGCCGGCTGGGGAATTCTGGGAGTCGAAATCCACAAATGCCGGCTGGGGAATTCTGGGAGTCAAAGTCCACAAATGCCAGCTGGGGAATTCTGGGAGTCAAACTCCAAAATTCTGACTGGAGAATTCTGGGAGTCGAAATCCACAAATGCCGGCTGGGGGATTCTGGAACTTGAAATCCACAAGTGCTGGCTGAGGATTTCTGGGAGTTGAAGTCCACAAATGCCGGCTGGGGGATTCTGGGAGTCAAAGTCCACAAATGCCGGCTGGGGGATTCTGGAACTTGAAATCCACAAGTGCTGGCTGAGGATTTCTGGGAGTTGAAGTCCACAAATGCCGGCTGGGGGATTCTGGGAGTCAAAGTCCACAAATGCCGGCTCGGGGATTCTGGAACTTGAAATCCACAAGTGCTGGCTGAGGATTTCTGGGAGTTGAAGTCCATCCATCTTCAAATTTACAACCTTTAAAAGGCTGAGAGATGGATTATCTGAAGGCAGGGCTGTCCACAGGGAAGAGGTGAAGAAATTCAAGATGGCCTTTACAATCATACGAACCAAAATCCGCCCTTTGGACAAAGATTGTCGTTTTCTTGGCCTTTTCTTTTTCAGAAGTGGTTTGCTGTCATCTTCTTCTTCTTAGAGTTATGAGAGAGGGACAGGCCCCAAGCCATTCAGCTTTCTTCCTGCCTAAGCCAGGACTTGAACTCATGGTCCCCTGGTGACTTTGAGGCACAAAGACCCAGTGACTTCTCTGCTTTGTTTATTCTAGCCTTAAACCCCCTTTCAGCTCCTATAACTGGGTTTTCTGTCTCGGTTTCTTTTTAAGGAGTGATGCCCAAGACTCTTGAGATTAAGTATTGTGTCAGCTTCTGGGGGAAAAACATCACGTGCTACTGGGATCTTCTGCCAGAGATGGATTCTCCAATCACCTACACCCTCCAGGTCACGGAGTAAGCTTTCCTCATGGGTCCCTTGCAGAAGGTATTGGTGTGTGTTACTGGCGAAGTGCAGTTGTGTTGTGCAAAGAGGACAACCAAAGCTTTTTCCAACCCTGATACGGCCCTCAATGAAATCAAGTGTGACACCCGTGTCTGAGCAGCGGGTTGGACTACAAGACCTCCAAAGTTCCTTCCAATTCTGTCATTCTATGTTTTATGCTCTATGTTTTAAATCAGCAGTCCCCAACCTTTGCCCAGCTGGGGAGGTGGGGGAGAGGGCAACTGGGCCACGGGAGCAGGGGTAGGCTGCTGAGGTTTGCAAGGGTTCGGGAGAACCTCTAGCTAAGATTCTGTGGAGTTCGGAGAAGCCCCAAATCCCACTCCTGGCTGGCCCACCCATCCCGCCCCGCCCCTCCCAAGAGTCCCCACGCGGCCCATTTTGGATGCAGGTAAGTGCACAGTGCACGCGGAGGCTCGGGGAGGGTGAAAAATGGGTCTACTGGAAGTTTGGGAAGAGGGCCTCCAGAGGGCCTTCGGAGCCTGGGGAGAGCAAAAACACCCCCACCCCCTGCCGTGGTGCAGGAGGCCAACTAGGCCATGCCCACCATGGCCACACCCACACAGCAACCGGGCAGAAAACCCCTTGCTAAAATTTTTGAAGCCTACCTCTGCGCGGGAGTCTGGCGGGCACATGCATGTGTGTGCGGCTTAACCCACGCAAGCGGTGATCTATTCCACCATTTCTTTGATATTAGTGTAACTCTTGTCCCACAGAGAGTTGGCTGTGGCGTGTTGGCCATGTTGAGTTGGCCTTGGTGAGTTGGTTGTGATGAGTTGGCCATGGTGAGTTGGCCGTGCTGAGTTGGCCGTGGTGAGTTGGTTGTGATGAGTTGGCCTTGGTGAGTTGGTTGTGATAAGTTGGCCATGATGAGTTGGCCTTGGTGAGTTGGTTGTGATGAGTTGGCCATGGTGAGTTGGCCGTGCTGAGTTGCCGTGGTGAGTTGGTTGTGATGAGTTGGCCTTGGTGAGTTGGTTGTGATGAGTTGGCCATGATGAGTTGGCCTTGGTGAGTTGGCCATGATGAGTTGGCCTTGGTGAGTTGGTTGTGATGAGTTGGCCATGGTGAGTTGGCCATGGTGAGTTGATTGTGATGACTTGGTTGTGATGAGTTGGTCGTGATGAGTTGGTTGTGATGAGTTGGTTGTGATGAGTTGGTTGTGATGAGTTGGCCGTGGAGAGCTGGCCGTGGTGAGTTGGTTGTGATGAGTTGGCCATGATGAGTTGGCTGTGGTGAGTTGATTGTGGTGAGTTGATTGTGATGACTTGGTTGTGATGAGTTGGCCATGGAGAGCTGGCTGTGGTGAGTTGGTTGTGATGACTTGGTTGTGATGACTTGGTTGTGATGAGTTGGCCATGATGAGTTGGCTGTGGTGAGTTGATTGTGATGACTTGGTTGTGATGAGTTGGTTGTGATGAGTTGGTTGTGATGAGTTGGCCATGGAGAGTTGGCCGTGGTGAGTTGGTTGTGATGAGTTGGCCATGATGAGTTGGCCTTGGTGAGTTGGTTGTGATGAGTTGGCCATGGTGAGTTGGCCGTGCTGAGTTGGCCGTGGTGAGTTGGTTGTGATGAGTTGGCCTTGGTGAGTTGGTTGTGATGAGTTGGCCATGATAAGTTGGCCTTGGTGAGTTGGCCATGATGAGTTGGCCTTGGTGAGTTGGTTGTGATGAGTTGGCCATGGTGAGTTGGCCGTGCTGAGTTGGCCGTGGTGAGTTGGTTGTGATGAGTTGGCCTTGGTGAGTTGGTTGTGATGAGTTGGCCATGATGAGTTGGCCTTGGTGAGTTGGCCATGATGAGTTGGCCTTGGTGAGTTGGTTGTGATGAGTTGGCCATGGTGAGTTGGCCGTGCTGAGTTGGCCATGGTGAGTTGATTGTGATGACTTGGTTGTGATGAGTTGGTCATGATGAGTTGGTTGTTATGAGTTGGTTGTGATGAGTTGGTTGTGATGAGTTGGCCGCGGAGAGTTGGCCGTGGTGAGTTGGTTGTGATGACTTGGTTGTGATGAGTTGGTCATGATGAGTTGGTTGTTATGAGTTGGTTGTGATGAGTTGGTTGTGATGAGTTGGCCGCGGAGAGTTGGCCGTGGTGAGTTGGTTGTGATGACTTGGTTGTGATGAGTTGGTCATGATGAGTTGGTTGTAATGAGTTGGTTGTGATGATTTGGTCGTGCTGAGTTGGCCGTGCTGAGTTGGCCATGCTGAGTTGGCCATGGTGAGTTGGTTGTGATGACTTGGTTGTGATGAGTTGGTTGTTATGAGTTGGTTGTGATGAGTTGGTTGTGATGAGTTGGCCGTGGAGAGTTGGCCGTGGTGAGTTGGTTGTGATGAGTTGCCCATGGTGAATTGGTTGTGATGAGTTGGTTGTGATGAGTTGGTTGTGATGAGTTGGTTGTGATGAGTTGACCGTGATGAGTTGGCCTTGGTGAGTTGATTGTGATGAGTTGCCCATGGTGAATTGGTTATGATGAGTTGGCGGTGGCGAATTGGCTGTGGTGAGTTGGCCATGGCGAGTTGGCCATGTTGAGTTGGCCATGGTAAATTGGCGGTGGCAAATTGTCATAGACCAAGCTGGTCTTACCAAAACCCACAAGTTTTTGGCAAAAGACTTATAAATCATAAAATGTGACCAGGTGAATGCAGGATGGTGTAAATGCAGGCCAGTTGTGAAGCACCCGAATTGTGTTTTAAATGCATCAAAGGCTCTCTCCATCACTTATTGCCTCCAACAGCTGCTTAGTGCCCCTTCTGATGTTCCTGGTGCCAAGTAACCAACAGGACTTTTAGATCCTATCACGGCTGGTTTCTTTTCTCCAGGGAAGCTGGACGCTGCCAAAGAGACTTTGGCCTCCTCAAGAATTGCGTGGCTGATCCAGGAGAACATTGGTGTGGTGTTCCGGTAGAGAACCTCTTTGCTTTCTACAAGATCAAATTAACTGCACAGAACCAGCAGCTGCAGGCTGACTCCTTGGAGAAGTGCCTCCGTGGAATGAGCATCGGTAAGCCAAGGGGACGGGAGAGAAATTGGACTCACCTGGTACAGGTAATCCTAATAGACCCATGACTGGTCCTGGCCCTTATGACTCCTCCTCCTCCTCCTCTAGCTTCTCCTTCTGCTTCTATAGTTTGTCCTTCTCTTTCTTCTCCTTCTCCTCTTCCTCCTTCAATAACCTCCTTCTGTTCTCCTTCTCTTTCTCCTCCTCCTCCTCCTCCTCCTCCTCCTCCTCCTCCTCTTCCTCCTCCTCCTCTAGCTTCTCCTTTTGCCTCTATAGCTTCTCCTTCTTCTTTTCCTTCTCCTTCTATGACTTCTCCTCCTCTTCTTCCTCCTTCTCCTCTTTCTCCTTCCTCCTCCTTCTATAACCTCCTTCTTCTTTTCTCCTTTTCCTTCTCTTTTTCCTCCTCCTCGTCTTTCTTCTCCTCCTTTCCCCCTCCTCCTCCTCCTCCTCCTCTTCTTCCTCTCTCTTTCTCCTTCCTCCTCCTTCTATAACCTCCTTCTTCTTTTCTCCTTCTTCTCTTTTTCCTCCTCCTTGTCTTCCTCCTCCTCCTTTCCCCCCCCTCCTCCTCCTCTTCTTCTTCTTCTCTCTTTCTCCTTCTCCTTCTCCTTCTCCTTCTTCTTCTTCTCCTTCTCCTTCTCCTCCTTCTTCTTCCTTTTGCTTCTCCTCCTGCTTCTTCTCCTTCTTCTCCTTCTCTTTCTATTGCTCCTCTTCTGGCTCCTTCTCCACCTCTAGTTCCTAGTCCTTTTCTCCTCCTCCTTCTCAGTGCTTTGAACCTGGCACTTTAATGCTTATCAAATCAAGAACCTCCCAAGTGTGCCAGGCCAAAATATAAATCAAATGAATGACAATTCTTCAGTTTCAGCTGCTGTACCCAGCAGGACAAACTGAGTTATAGTTTGAAATATAAGGAGTCCTCATCTTACAACCACAATTGAGCCAAAATTTCTGCTGCTGAGCAAAGACAGGTGTTCAGTGAGTTTTGCCCCATTTTATGGCCTTTCATGCCAAACTTGTTAAGTGAATTACTACGGTGGTTAGTAACCCAGTTGTTAAGTGAATCTGGCTTCCCCGTTGACTTTGCTTGTCAGAAAGTCACAAAAGTTGATGAGCCCCGTGGACCAGTGTTGGGTTTAAAAAATGTTTACTACTGGTTCTGTGAGCGTGGCATGGCTTGGTGGGCGTGGCTTGGTGGGCGTGGCAGGGGAAGGATACTGTAAAATCCCCATTCCGTCCCCACTCCAGGGGAAGGTTACTGCAAAATCCCCATTTCCTCCTGATCAGCTGGGACTTGGGAGGCAGAGAATAGATGGAGGCGGGGCCAATCAGAATTTTTACAACCGGTTCTCTGAACTACTCAAAATTTCCGCTACCGGTTCTCCAGAACTGGTCAGAACCTGCTGAAACCCACCTCTGCCGGGGACACTGCAACCGTTGTAAATACAAGTCAGTTGCCCAGCATCTGAATTTTGATCCCAAGACCAGGGGGATGCTGCAACGGTCGTTAAGTGTGAAAAATGGTAACTTTTCTCAGTGCTGCTGTAACTTTGAATGGTCACTAAATGAACCATTGTAAGTTGAGGACTACCGTGTTTCCCAGAAAATACGACCTACTCAGAAAGTAAGTCCTAGCTTGATTTTTTTACACGTGCACCCAATATAAGCCTTACCCCCAAAATAAACCCTAGTTAAGATTCCCCCCCCCCCCAACTCCAGGGTGCACGGGTTAAAAATTAAGCTCGGGTGGGGATAGTGGGGGTGGAGCTGGCCAAAGAAGTTCCTGAAGGCCTCTGATAGCGAAAAAGAGGCTGGGGACGATGCATGCAAGCGAGGTGAGTCAGTGGATAACATCCCCCCCCTCTGAAAATAAGACCTGGTGCCTTTTTTTGGTGGCAAAATAAATATAAGAGAGTGTCACTGCGTTTTTGTATTTACCAGATGAGCTCATATTTTTGGATTTTCAGACTTTCCGTAGCTTGCCAAGTTTCTTATCAGTAAGCTAACTGCGCTTGTCCACATTCCTTCACCTTTCTTCTAAAACTTCCTTTGTTCTCCTGCCAGGAGAGGTTCGGCAGGAACATTGCCAATATGTAACTAATTAGGCTAGTGAGATGTTTTATTTTCTTTATAACAAATAAATGAGTTTTTTTCTTAGAAAATATATCTTCGGGTTTATTTTCTTGCAAAAGTATGCACAAGGAAAATGCCACGATTCACCTCTAATTCAGGCAATTACCCCAGGAAGGTAACAGGCTGATTGCCACTCTGACAGAGAGGGTCTTACTTTGGGGGAAACACAGTACCTGTAACCACAGGGTTCCTAGGAAGATGGGTGAAATCACTATAACCTCATTGAACGGTTGCAGAATGGTTGCAGGAACTGGGTATGTCTAGTTTAATGAAGAGAAGGACTAGGGGAGACATGATAGCAGTCTACCAATATCTCAAGGGCTGCCCCAAAGAAGAGGGAGTCAAGCTATTCTCCAAAGCACCTGAGGGCAGGACAAGAAGCAACGGGTGGAAACTAATCAAGGAGAGAAGCAACTTAGAACTAAGGAGAAATTTCCTGACAGTGAGAACAATTAATCAGTGGAACAGCTTGCCTCCAGAAGTTATGAATGCTCCAACACTGGAGGTTTTTAAGAAGAGATTAGATAACCATTTGTCTGAAATGGTGTAGGGTTTCCTGCCTAAGCAAGCAGGGGGTTGGACTAGAAGACCTCCAAGGTCCCTTCCAACTTTGTTAAATTATTATTCCTTCCCAACTCGCCCTTAATCCCTACGTTTCTTGCTTGCTGACTCTTGCTTCTCCATTGAAGAAATCCATACGTGAGCATGACCTTGGAAGACAGAGGGCGAGATGCTGCTGTAGTGGAATGCAGTCTGGATTCCCAGAAGGGAGGGGCTGCATTCTAGAGGAAGAAGAGGCAGTGAATATAAAATACAGAAAAAGAGTTGGAAAGGACCTTGGAGGTCTTCTAGTCAGACACACACACACACACCCGTTCGAGCAGGAGACCCTATACCAGTGGTCCCCAACTTTTCCAGCTTGGCGGCCCTTCCAACTCTGTCATTCTATTCTGTTCTGTTCTGTTCTATTCTACTCTATTCCATTCCATTCCATTCCATTCCCTATATTCTATTCTATTCTATTCTATTCTATTCTATTCTATTCTATTCTATTCCATTCCATTCCATTCCATTCCCTATATTCTATTCTATTCTATTCTATTCTATTCTATTCCATTCCATTCCATTCCATTCCATTCCATTCCATTCCATTCTATTCTATTCTATTCTATTCTATTCCATTCCATTCCATTCCATTCCATTCCCTCTATTCTATTCTATTCTATTCTATTCTATTCTATTCTATTCTATTCTATTCCATTCCATTCCATTCCATTCCATTCCATTCCATTCCCTCTATTCTATTCTATTCTATTCTATTCTATTCTATTCTATTCTATTCTATTCTATTCCATTCCATTCCATTCCATTCCATTCCATTCCATTCCATGAGGTGTAAAAGACCTCAGTGCTGCCCTATAACCTGTGTGCCTTTTTCCCATTGCTCACCCTAGTGAAACTGAGTCCACCAGTATTGAATGTGGTTGCACCCCAAAGCCGCTGCCTCCAGCTGCAATGGAACCTGCCTGGGGACGAGCTGATATCGGCCACGGAGGCCCAGTACGAGATCCGGCATTGTGACCTGGTAGAGTCGTCTTGCCTGCAGGTAGGTGCCAAGCTTTTCCAGTCCCAAATGGGTTGCAGGGGCTCGACTTAACAACCACAATTGAGCCCCGAATTTCCCTAACTGAGACAGTCATTAAGTGAGTTTTGCCCCATTTTATAATTTTTTTTGCCACCGTTGTTAAGCGAATCACTGCAGTTGTTAAGTTGGGAACACGGTTGTTAAGTGAACCTGGCTTCCCCATAGACTTTGCCTGTCAGAAGGTCGCAAAAAGGGGAACGCCTGACCCTGGGATGCATAAATACAGGTAGTCCTCAACTTACAACAGTTCATTTAGTGACCGTTCAAAGTTACAAGGGCACCGGAAAAAGTGCGCTATGACCGTTTTTCACACTTACGACCGTTGCAGCATCCCCATGGTCACGTGCTCAAAATTCAGGTGCTTGGCCACTGACTCATATTTACGACCGTTGCCGTGCCCTGCGGTCATGTGATCCCTGTTTGCGACCGTCTGACAAGCAAAGTCAATGTGAAACCCAGATTCCTTTAACAACCATGTTGCTAACTTAATTCACTTAATCACATAGGTTGGCAAGGAAAGTCGTAAAATGGGGCGAACTCATAAAACTTTTTTTAATCAAGTTTTATTATTTTTTTTCTTTCACACACACATATTTTATGAATAGAGTATTGACCGTATCATATCTGATACAACTTATCAAATCCAATTTCATTTTACATAGTTACCATTTTTGCCAAAATATTCTTTTTCCATACCTTTTGATCCTATCTTAATACTTCTATACTTATTATATAAACAGCATCACCATCCGCCCTCAAATCCTCACTTCTTAACATTATTTCAATTAGTTATCTTACCTTATCCATTGCTAATCATATATATTCCCTTTTAACTTTCATATTAATTTGTTCGGCATCCTAATAAATTTGCACATTCTCGGGATTGCCTTTCTACCATTTCATCTCCCTTGTTTTGCAACAATTCTTCTTCTCCTCTCCTCTCTTTCTCCCTTCTTCTATCTTTTTCTACTTTCCTCTTTCCTCCTCTCCTACTCCTACTCTACTTCCCCTTCCTTCCCCCCCACCATTCCTTCCTCCCTTTCTAACCTTCTCTCCTGCACTTAAGAAGAGTTTAATGTAACAGCATAAATTTTGGGCTCAATGGCAGTCATTAACTCGAGGACTACCTATCCATGCCAGTTGGCCAAGCCTCTAAATTTTGATTGCGGGACCATGGGGATACCGCAATGGTCGTAAGTGTGAAAAAAGGATCATCAGTCCCTTTGTTCAGTGTCGTTGTAACTTTGAATGGTCCCTAAATGAACAGTTGCAAGTCAAGGACTACCTGTATTTAGATCAGTTTCCACTGGCAGGTCTAACTTTTTTTTTTTTTAATTTTGATTTTATATGCCGCCCTTCTCTGGAGACTCAGGGCGGCTTACAGTGTGTTAAGCAATAACCTTCATACTTTTGTATATTTATACAAAGTCAGTTTATTGCCCCCACAAACTGGGTCCTCAATTTACCTACCTTAGAAAGGATGGAAGGCTGAATCAACCTTGAGCCTGGCGAGATTCGATCTTACTTTAATTGCAGACAGCTGGTGTTAAATTACAGTGCTTCTGTCTGTTGAGCTATCCAGGCTCCTTAAATCTCTCATGAATATGAGGTCAAACACTTAACCCGGCTGCACGCACTCACAGGTAAATTTTACAGCGGTGGAGAATGCACCACTTTCCGCAAACATCTGTGGCCTGTTCCCCTTCACCAACTACTCTATGCAAGTACGGGCAAAATATCTGCAGAGTTCTGCTTTCCAAAGTGATGGTGATCCCTTTTGGAGCGACTGGAGTTTGGAGACATTTGCAAGGACCCTTCCGGCAGGTAGGGGAATTCAGTTGTTTTTAGTTGATGTGATTGTGCTACGCATTTCTGTCTTGCAAGAGGCTGGGATTTCATGCCGTGGAACCTTATTCATTAGTTCTGCAACTCATCAAGAACTTCAAAGTATGTCCAGAATGGACAACATCAAAAATTTAGACTTGGCGGGTTTTTTCTTTTTTTAAAAAGAGGGAGTAGCTGTATTTTAAGTGATTTACAAAACAGGTTTAAGCTCTGAAATTCATCTGGATTCAGCCCTTTCCTAAATTTGGGCTGATTTTCCTCTCTGGGATAATTAAATGCCAAAATATCTGCAAAGGCATCAGAATAACAGAGTTGGAAGGTATCTTGGAGGTTGCGATCTTTGGGCCTTCTGGGCCCACCGGAAGTTGGGAAACGGGCCGTTTCCTACCTCTGGAGGGCCTCTGGGGGTGGTGGGGAAGGCCGTTTTTCCCCTCCCCAGGCTCCAAGAAAGCCTCTGGAGCCTGGGGAGGGCAAAAAAACAGGCCTATGGGCCCACCATGCCATCATGTGCCAAAAGCAGGGAATTATGCGTGGAAGGGAATTATGGGTGTGGGCACACATGCGCATGACACCCCCCCCACGCTCCCCCCACTTTTGGCACACGACGGCTAAAAGGTTAGCCATCACTGACCTATACCATTTCAGACAAATGATTGTCCAATCTCTTATTTATTTATTTATTGGTTCGATTTACATGCCGCCCTTTTCCGGAGACTCAGGGCGGCTTACAATGCATTAAGCAATAGCCTTCATACTTTTGTATATACCTGCTTAGTAGGGCTTTCGCCTGCCCTCCCCCCCACCAAATGGTGTTCTTTTTATACAAAGTCAGCTTATTGCCCCCACAATCCGGGTCCTCATTTTACCTACCTCGGAAGGATCGAAGGCTGAGTCAACCTTGAGCCTGGTGAGATTTGAACTTGCAGTAATTGCAGGCAGCTGGTGTTACTTAACAGTGCTTTAGTCTGCTGCGCCACCAAGGCTCTTTTCTTCTTAAAAGCCTCCAGCATTGAAGCACCCACTACTACTGGAGGCAACTCATTCCATTGATTAATCATTCTAACTGTCAGGAAATTTCTCCTTAGTTCTAGGTTGCTTCTCTCCTTGATTGGTTTCCATCGCTGTCCTGCCTTCAGGTGCTTTGGAGAATAGCTTGACCCCCTCTTCTTTGTGGCAGCCTCTGAGATATCAGAATACTGCTATCATGTCACCCCTAGTCCTTTTTTTCATTAAACCCAATTCCAACAACTGCTCTTAATATATTTCATATATATTTTTATATATTTTATATACTTCATTCTGGGAGCCAAGTTGGGCAGGTGCAACGGCAAAGAAGACCCTTCTCCTGGATCCAGACTGGTATAATTCCCTGGTCTATGGGGCCCAGAGCATGCCTCCTTTGCCAGCATGGGTGGGGCGGGCAAGAATAACAGAATAACAGAGTTGGAAGGGACCTTGGAGGTCTTCTAGTCCAACCCCCTGCTCAAGCAGGAGACACAATACCACAGGTCAGCAACCTGTGGCTCTGGAGCCGCTTGTGGCTCTTTCATCCCTGTGCTGCGGCTCCCTGTCACTCAAAATATGCGTCACAACTGCCAATGTGCGACACCCACCGGCACACAATTTATTGAGTTTTCCAGTCCCCGGTAGGCCAACCATGGATAAATCCAAGAAAAGAAAAATTTCAGAAGAAAACAGAACGTTTAATTCAACTACATATGCTAGTTTTGTGGCCGCTCAAGAAATAGTCAGGCATAGGAAGGGTTTTGTGGCTCCCGGTGTTTTCTTTTCTGTGGGAAATGGGTCCAAATGGTTCTTTGAGTGTTTAAGGTTGCAGACCCCTTCCCTATCCTGATGGAGTGATGGAGTACCCATAACATGTGGTAGCAACCTGTTCCACTGATTAATTGTTCTCTGAAATCCTCCCTGCTTGAAGTGCTGAATGAATTTTTCTCCCCCTGTTTCAACGATTTCATTGACAGCTTCAAGAAGCTTTTAGCTTTTCCTAGAATGTGGCCCACCGCGGTGGCCGCAGCCATCAAGAATGATCTAATCTGGATGCACAGTCATGTTCATCATGAAATCAGCACCTTGGAGAGCTCCGCTGGAGCATTTGCTTTCATTAGGCAGTACCACAAGATGTTGTCTCAGCAAGGAACTTCAAATAGTCCTCGCCTTACGACCACAATTGGACCAGGTTTTCCATTTGCTAAGCAAGGCAGTTTTTAAGGCAGTCAACCCTCATTTTATGGCTTTTTCGGCCAGTGTGGTTAGGCAAATCCCTTTAGTTGTTAAATGAACGATGCTGTCGTTAAAGGAATCCAGCTCACCCCATTGAGTCTGCTTGCCAGAAGCTGTCTGAGAAAGACAGAATAACAGACTAACAGATTGGAAGGAACCTTAGAGGTCTACTAGTCCAATCCCCTGCTCAGATAGGAGACCCTATACCAGGGGTGTCAAACTTGATTTCATTGAGGGCCGTATCAGTGTTTGACCCCCAAAGTCAAACACAAGGTTGTGTTTGACCTTGGGGGCCGGGAGGGGGCATGGCCTGGGGGGGGGCATGGCCGGGGTGGTGTGGCCAGCTCAACATCACTCATGTCGGGAGTCCTGTGGTGGCCCAGGCAGGATTGGGGGGGATCCTCCTGCAGCCATCTGCCGGCGAAAACGGAACCTGGGAGGACCGTGCATGGACTCCTGAGCTCCATTTTCACTGGCAGAGGCATCATGTGCCAGTCCTTTGCTATTTCCAGGACAGCCCCACAGGCCAGATCTAAGCACCGCACAGGCTGTATCTGGCCCGTGGGCCCTGCCCTATACCATTTCAAACAAATCCAATCTCTTCTTAAAAGCCTCCAGTGTTGGAGCATCCACAACTTCTTGTGGCCAGCTGTTCCACTGGTTAATTATTCTTACTGTGATCAGGGATCACATGACCTGGAACACGGCAACTATCATAAATATGTGCCGTTGCCAAGTGTCTTGATTACAGGGATTGTAGGGATGCCGCAAGGGGTCATAAATGCAAGCATTGGTTGTAAGCCACTTTTTCCCGTGCCTTTGTAACTTTGAAGAGTCACTAAATGAATGGTCATAAGTCAAGGACTACCTGTAAGACTTTATGAAGAGAAAGAAGATATATTCTGTCCTAGGGACCCTAGAGAAAGCTGGCTATTTTTTTTGCAAGTCACCATGCTTGATTGTGTTAGAATATGTGCATACAATTGTCCTCTCTTAAAGCCGCCTGTAGGAGAAGGAGTGGCAGAATCAGGGGCGGAGTCAAATGAGGAATCAGCCTAGAATCCTTAAGTACCTTATTTTTTGGACTATAAAGACTTCGGACTATAAGACACACCTAACTTTTTGGGGGAGGAAAACAAGAAAAAAAAATTGCCTCTGCCTCTGCCTTCCAGCAATTTGCCTCCTTGCAGCAAACAGCAAACAGCCTGTTTTAGTTTCATTTTCATTTTCAGCACAGCCTGATTAGCACAAGAAAAAAAAAATCTGCCTCCCAGCAATTTTCCTCCTTGCAGCAAACAGCAGAGTCCTGCGTGGCAATCCCTGCAGCCTGAAACAGCTGAAGGTCGCGAGGCCGATCCAACCGACAATCAGTTGCTTGTGTTAATCAGACTGTGCAAAAGCTGAAACGGGCTGTTTGCTGCAAGGAGGTAAATTTCTGGCAGGCAGAGGCTAAAAGGGGGAGGGCAGCAGATGGGCGGGGCTACATTTGGTGTATAAGACACACCCAAATTTTCACCCTCTTTTAGGGGTGGAAAAGTGCATCTTATACTCTGAAAAACAGTAGCCACAAATGAATTAAGTCCAATGGTGAATTCCATTGTTTCTATCCAGCACCAAAATAGTGCTGTTGGTTATGTAGATTCCTGTGTATTGGCACAGGAATCAGTTTAACTAAAACCTCTTGGTCTTTGTGTCTGAAACACAAAGGGAATATAGTCCAGGTTTTTCTCCACTCCCTACAAAAAATGCCAACTTGCGTTCACGATGAAGATGTTCACAGGCACAAGTTCTAGAGATGTTTCTCGCTCCACAACCTTGCAATTGATTTGCTTCTTTCTCCTTCTCCTTTTCCTTCTCCTTCTCCATCTCCTTCTCCATCTCCATCTCCATCTCCATCTCCTTCTCCTTCTCCTTCTCCTTCTCCTTCCCCTTCCCCTTCCCCTTCCCCTTCTCCTCCTACTTCTCCTTCCCCTTCCCCTTCCCCTTCTCCTCCTACTTCTCCTTCCCCTTCCCCTTCCCCTTCCCCTTCCCCTTCTCCTTCCCCTTCCCCTTCCCCTTCCCCTTCTCCTTCTCCTTCCCCTTCTCCTTCTACTTCTCCTTCTCCTTCTCCTTTTCCTTCTTCTCCTCCTCCTCCTCCTCCTCCTCCTCCTCCTCCTCCTTCTTCTACCTGGAATGGTGGCTGATGCTGAAGTTCCTTCCAGAGGGCCAGTGTTCTGGAGGAAACTAGGAAGCCCCACTGCTGACAAAGAGAGAGCGGTTGTCCTGATGTGGAAGGTAGGAGAAGACACCAAGCTATAGGAGAAGGTCTGGCAGAAGCTGGGGGCAGAGTGAAAAGAGGGATCAGTACTGCATTCTCACCATTGTGCCATCACTGTCCCTCCCTTCCTTCCTTCCTTCCTTCCTTCCTTCCTTCCTTCCTTCCTTCCTTCCTTCCTTCCTTCCTTCTTTCCCAGTTAGCACTTAGACTTACAGTGCTTTTTACAGCTTTCTAAGCGGTTTACAGAGTCAGCCTATGGCCCCCAACAATCTGGGTCCTCATTTTACCAACCTCAGAAGGATGGAAGGCTGAGTCAACCTTGAGCCTGGTGAGATTCGAACTGTCAAATTGCAAGAAGCTGGCAGTTGGGAGAAGTAGCCTGCAGTACTGCACTCTAACCACTGCGCCACCATCATTTAAAAAAAAGGTCATAAAATCAAGCATGACTAACTTAACCACCGTCTTGTTTAACAATAGAAATTCTGTTCCTAATTGTGGCTGTAAGTCAAGGATCTACCCGTATCCTGACTTTTCAGGATCCCTCTCCCAGGCCATGAAGGCTTAGCCCCGTCTCTTTGAGGACAGCAGCTCTTAACATACTAGCTTAGTATTTTTTTCAACGTTGGCAACTTTAAGACGGGTGGACTTCAACTTTCCAGAGCTGGCTGAGGAATTCTGGGAGTTGATGTCCGTCCGTCCATGTCCCGTTCTACCCCCCATCTTAATGTTGCCAAGGTTAAGAAACACAGTACTAGGATAAACCTTGATGAAACTGAAATATCTAAGATAGGCAAACACAGGTTGCATAGCTTTCCTTTTAAAGGTAAAGGTTCCCCTCGCACATATGTGCTAGTCGTTCCTGACTCTAGGGGGCAGTGCTCATCTCCGTTTCAAAGCCGAGAAGCCAGCACTGTCCAAAGACGTCTCCGTGGTCCTGTGGCCGGTATGACTCAACGCCAAAGGCACACGGAACGCTGTTACCTTCCCACCAAAGGTGGTCCCTATATTTCTACTTGCATTTTTTACCTGCTTTCGAACTGCTCGGTTGGCAAAAGCTGGGACAAATCACGGGAGCTCACCCCGTTACGCAGCACTAGGGATTCAAACTGCTGAACTGCAGACCTTTTGATCGACAAGCTCAGCGTCTTAGCCACTGAGCCACCGTATCTCGGTTGTATCCCTATTATATTATATATAACCCTATATATATATATATATATATAAGGTTTCCTTAGTGGTGGACTTTTGCGTTGTTTTTTTGTTTTGTTTTTTAATTTGATTTATATGCCGCCCTTCTCCGGAGACTCAGGGCGGCTTACAATGCGCTAAGCAATAGCCTTCATACTTTTGTATATTTTTATACAGAGTCAGCTTATTGTCCCCACAAACTGGGTCCTCAATTTACCTACCTTAGAAAGGATGGAAGGCTGAGTCAACCTTGAGCCTGGTGAGATTCGAACTTACAGTAATTGCAGACAGCTGGCGTTAATCACAATGCTATCAGTCTGCTGAGCCACCAGGCCCTAGTATGCAGTCGATTGCCTTTTCCTTTGTCATTCCTTATCTTAGCCTTCTTCTCTCCCTGAAACCTGATCACAGGCCTCGTCTTTTCATTTATCCTGCTAGCCCTTGAAGCCCAAGGATGCCAACGGCGAGATTTTGGGATACAGCCTCCGCTCTCAGAGGAAAGGGGAGCTCACGGTGCCCGCATGCATCACCTCTCACCACCTGAAGTGTCGTCTTCTCCTCCCGGCTGGCGAAGAATTCACCTTTTATCTCACCGCCAGAAACACGGTTGGCATCTCACCTCCAACCAGGCTGGTGATTCCAGCCTTCCGTAACCCAGAAGGTAAGATTTGCAAGAGTCGTTATAAAAGGGGGGCGGGGGGGAAACTGGCTTAAATGTTCCGCCACCCCTTTTTGGCGGGTGGCAAAAATAGGAAGAGACGTTTCTGCAAACTAAATTTGGGGAGGAAGGGAAATTGTGTTGGTCCATCTTGTTCTCTCCTTGATCAACGTAAGAAACAGAATGTCTATGGCAGGGGTGTGTTCTAACATTTTTTACTACAGGTTCTGTGGGCGTGGCTTATTTTGTGGGCGTGGTTTGATGGTCATGTGACAATTCTTTAGGATTTAGCAGAGGTACTGGTCTACCAGGCTTTTAACTGCTTGCAGAGCTGTACCAGTCTACTCATTTGTTCTTGGAGCGTTCCGGTCTATCCATTTGTTTTTCGAGCGCACTGGTCTACCACCACACTGCCTTTTAACACTGATCAGCTGTAGGGCGGCCCTTTGAAGCCCCACTGCAAGAATTTAAACAGCTTTTTCCTTCTAGCCAATCAGCTGGGACTCGGGGGGGCAGCGAATAGATTGGGGGCAGGGCCAAATAAAAGGTAAGAATAACATGGGGGCGGAGGGCGGGAGGGCCCAGCTCCTGAACAAAGAGAACCGGTTCGGTGACGTCATATCGTCACCGCTACCGGCTCGGCTGAACCGGGCCGAACCAGGAAGTACCCACCACTGGTCTATGGAGATTCTCAATCATCCAGGTTATGGTTGTCCCAAAGGTGCTTTTATTTTACAAGAGGCAACTGGACTTTCTTGTTTTTCTTTGAAAACATTTCCCTTCTCATCCAAGAAGCTTCTTCAGCTCTGACAGGATAGTGGGGAGTGGAAGGATGTATATGTTCTGAACTAGGCTCCCTTAAAAAGCAGGAAGCTGAGTCTTGGTCCTGGCAAAACCTCTTTTATTTACACGACTGTGAATTACATTACAGGGCTGGCTTGATCCTATCCTTGCGGTTTTAATTTGTAATTGGTTTTAATTGGGTTGTTTTAAATTGATGGCCAAAATTATTTAATGTTTTTAAAATTGCTTTTAAATTTTATATGTTGTGTTTTACCGTGGCTGTTCACCACCCTGAGTCCTGTTGGAGAAGGGCGGTATACAAATTAAAACAAACAAACAAATAAATAATATTCATTCACCGTTAGCAAGCCTTGTTCAAACAATTTTCCAAAGGAATGTTTATCAACACACCTTATCTCGCTTGGCAAGCTGCCACGTAACTTGTTTCCAAATGCAGAGTAAGGCAAAACTTGGCACAGAGTCTCTGAGAGTCACGAACAGAACTTTCCACTCTTGAAATGAATGAATGAACAAATTGTTTCCTGCAAAAGCCCACTCCCCATTCTCTCCTCTTTTGTTTCTTATGGGAGGGGCCAATCACCTCCAAGATGTGGCTTTACTCCCAAGTCCAATGAGGACCCAGTTTGTGGGGGCAATAAGCTGACTTTGTATAAATATACAAAAGGATGAAGGCTATTGCTTAACGCATTGTAAGACGCCCTGAGTCTCCGGAGAAGGGCGGCATATAAATCAATTTTTTAAAAAAAATCGATCCTGCTATCTGAGTTGTTCTTATCTTCTGGCAGCTCTGCGAATGTGCACATTGGGAACAGGCTCCAGCTGTTCCTCTGCCTCACTGCTGTCTGACTCCGAAGGCAGCTGATAACTGTCAGACGGCCCTGGTCCCATCTCTGCCTCCAACACAGAGCCCTCATCCAAGCTTTCACCAGCCCCAGGACTGGCCCATGTTCCTCCCCAACCTCCTCACTGTCTGAGTCTGCTGCCAGCTCCACTGGCCACCAGCAGGCCACAATACTATATTCCTTGCAGACAGCTGGTCATTTGTATTCTTCTGGAGAGTCGTTGAGGCCACTTGGAGGCTTATCTGTGTCCTCAGAGTCACCTGAGTGGCTCAAATGGGTGTGGAGCCTTCTTGGCTGTAGGATGTTTTCTGCCCTGGGTCCCTTCCCTGTTGAAGACAGACGCAGGCTGATGGGGATGAGTGTTCTGCCCCAGCTACGGACCCCAAAGAACGCAAAGTCCGTTCAAACCTTAGTTTACTGAATAAACCAGTCTTTTACAACAACGGCTGTTAATTAATTGCATTAATAGCCGCCAAGAATTCAAAAAATAATAACTGAAAGCTTACTATGGTTGGCAGAATGCCCAGAAGCAATTTGCAGGAAGCTGATAAGATATGCAAGACAAGACACGAAGGTATGTGAACTAAGTTGTTCCCTGCAAATTGCTTCAGTTGGCGTTCCTCCTTAAATAGGCTAAGGAAGGGGCCAATTAGCCCCAAGCCTTACTCTCAAGGAGACCTCCTCCTGAGGAGCCACTCCTGCCTTTTGGCAGCTCTGTGCACCCGTGGATCGAGAAGAGGCTCCTCCTCTTCGTCCTCTTCACCTAAGGGAGCTTCTGGAGGTTCTGAAGGCCCTGGCTGAATCCCTGCCTCTGGCACCACATCTTCTCCAGCCTCCTCACTGTCCGACTCGAGTGCCAGCTGCACAGGCTGCTGACGCAGCACCACACCAGCCTCCTCGCTGTTGGAATCAGCTACTAGCTGCACAGGCCGCGAATGGGCCACCACAATGAGTCTGTGTTGTCTGCATCTCAAACAGAAGAGCAAATGGTTCCTGCAATTTTAGATAAACCTCCAAGTAATCTCAATGACCCTCTAAAAAGGATGCAAATGACCAGCTGTCTGCAAGAAGTATAAATCCTTCCATTCCCCACTGTCCAGTCAGAGCTGAAGAAGCTTCTTGGATGAGAAGTGAAACGTCTTCAAAGAAAAACCAGAAAGTCCAGTTACCTCTTGAAAAAAGCACCTTTGGGACATGAGAAGCAGATGGCAACATTAAAATTATACAAAATCCATATTTCTCAACCTTGGGAACTTTAAGATGCATGGACCTCACACATCCTGGCTGGGGAATTCTGGGAGTTGAAGTCCAGGCATCTTAAAGCTGCTAAGGTTGAGAAACTCTATAAATTGCCTCTCTTTTTTGTCTCTAGTCCCGTCTTCCCCTCTGTCCATCCTGGTGTCTTCGGCAGGGGACCACTCCCTCCTCTTACAGTGGTCTCTTCCCAGCAACCCCAAGATGGACTTGGTTCTGGAGTGGAACAAACTGCCTGAGAAGGAAGTGGGAGACCCATACTGGCAATATCAGCCGGAGAACATTAACCGTACGGTCATTACGGGTGAGTGTGGTTGATAATGGTGAGGATGGAGAGAATAGAGGCAGGAAAAAGAGTTGCTAAAGCAACAAGGGGCATAGTGAGAGAAAAAGGGAGGGAGAGAGGAGGGAGGAGGATGAAAGGGAGGGAGGGAGTGGAGGGGGGAGGAGGAAGAAGAGAGGGGGAGAAGAATGAAGGGAGGAAGGTGTCAGCATTCCAGAACCACCCAACTCCAATTAAAAACTCCAAGACAAGCTTCCTCTCAAAATCTTCATTTATTGGAATAGGTATACTGGCACATCTGGGAAAACCCGAATCTGAGAGTTCCGGGTTTTCCCTCAATAAATCAAAACCCCAAATCCAGCCCCTGCACCCATCAGTCCATCACGTGGCCCAATCACCATCCGTCCCAACTTGAGACCCCTCTGCAACCACTCCTCCTCCAGATGCAGGATTGCCATGACCTTGACCGAAGAGAAGAATGCTATTATGTCTAACTAAAATCTCTCAACTAAATCCCTGCTCCTACTTTCCCAAGCGCAAGAAAGTGGCAGCGTGGAAGCTTCCAGGGTTAATATGGCTTCCAAAGCTGACAGAAGGGAGGAAGAAGAGGGAGAGAAGGAGATAGGGAAGGTGGGAGGGAAGGAGGAAGGAAGGAGGGGAGGGAGGGAGGGAGGAGGGAAGGAGGAAAGAAGGAGGGAGGGAAGAAGGAAGGAAGGAAGGAAGGAAGGAAGGAAGGAAGGAAGGGAAGGAAAGGAAGGAAGGAAGGAAGGAAGGAAAGAATGAAGGAAGGAAGGAGAGGGATGGAAGGGACATAGGGTCGAAGGGCGGAAGTAAGAAGGAAAGGAGGAAAGAAGAAAGAAAAGAGGGAAGGGAGGGAGGGAGGAAGTAAGGAGGAAAGGAGGAAAGAAAGAAGAAGAAAGGGGAGGAAGGAAGGAAGGAGAGAAGGGTGGGAAGGAGGAAATAAGGAAAGGTGGAAAGAAGGAAGGAAGGAGTGAAGGGAGGGAGGAGGGAAGGAAGGAAGGAAGGAAGGAAGGACGGAAAGAGAGAAGGATGGAAGGGACAGGGGGACGGAGGGACGGAGGGCGGAAGTAAGAAGGAAAGGAGGAAAGGAGGAAGAAGAGAGGAAAGGGAGGAAGAGAGGGAGGAAGGAAGGAGAGAGAAGGGTGGGAAGGAGGGAGGGACAGAGGGACAAAGGGAGGAAGTAAGAAGGAAAGGAGGAAAGAAGGAAGAAGAGAGGGAAGGAAGGGAGGAAGGAAGGAGAGAAGGGTGGGAAGGAGGTAGGGAGGAAGGAAGGAAAGATGGAAAGAAAGAGGAAGGAAGGGAAGGAAGAGGAAGGAAGGAAGGAGAGAGAAGGGTGGGTAGGAAAGGAATGAGAGGAAGTTCAAAGACAAAAGGGGGACTGGGGAAATATCAGAAAGAAAGAATTGCCACAAAGAAAGACAGAAGAGAGGAAAAAGGAAGCTGGGAAAAAAAAGAATAAGAGAGAAGGATGGGCTAGAAAGAATGAATAAGGCATGAATCATGATCCTACGGGGATTTTAGCACCGTCAACTCTTTCCAAGGCCCCTTTGGTGAGGAAAAGCAGCTGCTTGGATGTCTTTGCTGCAGCAACTGGCGTAGAGCGGGTCTCCAGGTTGCATGGACCCTCTTCACCAGCCTCCTCTCATGAAGAGGAAATAGGAATGGCATATCTGGGCAGCTGCCTTGCCTGGCTTGCAAGACTGAAGTTGACACATAAACACACACACACACACCCCGTGAACTTCCAACAACGACAAAAACAACAACCCTTCGGATTTTCCACCCAGCCTTTCCAAGGCAGCCAGGAAATTACTTATTGATCCTCTGCTTACACGGCGCATCCTCAGAGAATGCTCTTCGGAATCACACCCACAAGGCCCCCCCTCCGTTGTGAAAATCAGTTTGGCCAGAACCAAGGGGGCTCAATCGAAGGGAGATTTCCTGCAGGCAAAAACTTCACGATGAACTTCGCCATGAAGCTGCCAGAATTATCAGAGCCAAACAAACCGGGGAAGGGAGGGGGAAATAGAAAAACCAAACCTCAGTGACGCAAATTGTTTCTGTAATCGCTCGCTTCTTCCTCTTCCTCCTCCTCTTCCTCTAGAAGCCATCGAGCCTGGGCATCTTTATGCCGTGAAGATCTTTGGACTCTTAGATGGACGTCTCGGGGCCTTTGGTTCGGCTCAGGGTTACTCCAAGCAAATCGGTAAGCGGAACTTGTGAGACCTCCTGGGGGTTGATATTCCTGGATTTGGGAGCTGGCTATTGTTTAGTAGAGGGATGTGGCGGCTCAGTGGCTAAGACACTGAGCTTGACGATCAGAAGGTCAGCAGTTCGAATCCCTGGTGCCGCGTAACGGGGTGAGCTCCCGTGACTTGTCCCAGCTTCTGCCAACCTAGCAGTTCGAAAGCACGTAAAAAATGCAAGTAGAAAAATAGGGACCACCTTTGGTGGGAAGGTGTGCCTTTGGCGTTGAGTCATGTCGGCCACATGACCACGGAGATGTCTTCGGACAGCGCTGGCTCTTCGGCTTAGAAACGGAGATGAGCAGCGCCCCCTAGAGTCGGGAATGACTAGCACATATATGTGGGGGAACCTTCACCTTATTATTTAGTAAGAAAGTGCACGATGGCTCAGTGGTTAGAGTGGAGTACTGCAGGCTACTTCTGCTGCCTGCCGGCTGCCTGCAATTTGACAGTCTCAAATCTCACCAGGCTCAAGGTTGACTCAGCCTTCTGTCCTTCCAAGGTGGCTAAAATGAGGACCCAAGATGGTTGAAGGTTGACTCTGTAAACCACTTAGAGAGGGCTGAAAAAGCACTGAAAAGCGATATATAAGTCTAAGTGCTATTGCTATTTGCTACTGCACCACTCATACAGAAAAAGGAAGTATCAGTAGGCTTGGAGTGACCTCAAATTATGGAGATGTACATGTATAAATATATTTTATTTGCTACCATATTGTGAGGCAGGGGTTTCCAAACTTGGCGACTTTAAGACTGGTAGACTTCAACTCCCAGAATTCCCCAGCCAGCATGGAGTATCTTGACTGCTGTGGGTATTTACTTTTGATTCATTTTTAGAGTTTTAAAACAGTTTTAGTGTTTTCATTGTAATATATTGGCTAGCGGAGGAATGGGCTGGTAGAGGAATTCTGGGAGTTGAAGTCCACAAGTCTTTACGTGGCCAAAGTTGGAGACCCTCCCTTGTTCTAAAGGAATGTGAGAATGACTTTGGGAGAAAAGGGGAAGAGATGCTGCCTAGATAGATAGATAGATAGATAGATAGATAGATAGATAGATAGATAGATCACATTTAAGAACCGTCTATCTCTCTCTCAGAGGAACTCTGTGTGGGGTACAATAAAATATTAAAAGCATAAAAACAGTATTTTAACTTCCAGTGTTGGAGCATTCACAACTTCTGGAGGCAAGTTGTTCCACTGATTAATTGTTCTAACTGTCAGGAAATTTCTCCTTAGTTCTAAGTTGTTTCTCTCTTGATTAGTTTCCATCTGTTGCTTCTTGTTCTACCCTCAGGTGCTTTGGAGAATAGCTTGACTCCCTTTTCTTTGTGGCAGCCCCTGAGATATTGGAAGACTGCTATCCTGTCTCCCCTAGTGCTTCTTTTCATTAGACTAGACATACCCAGTTCCTGCCACCATTCGTCATGTTTTATCCTCCAGTCCCCTAATCATCTTTGTTGCTCTTCTCTGGATGCAGTGATAGTTCCATTAAAAGACCTAAGTGATTGGCATCCTATTCTGGAGTTATGCTCTTCTGCCACTTTTGGTGGCAAGGTTGATGCTTAGATCTCTTCTTTCTATTTTCCAGCTCCACTTCGGGCCCCGGCTTTGTATCCCACTCAAGTCTGGAAATCTTGGGTGGAGCTGCAGTGGGAGAGGCTCCCTTTGGAAGAAAGGGGTGGCGAGATCCAGAACTACACCCTTTACTACAAGGAAGAGAAGAAGGATGACTATCGTAAGGAGAAACCTTATGCTTCTCAGCAAAGAGTTAGGTTTGAAATTTGCAAGGAGGCCTCAGGAAAGCACCTGGGGTTGAAGTAGAGGTTGCATTTAATTTTTTCAGAAACTTTTCCCTTCCTTTTTTGTGTGTTTTTTAAGCTTCTAGAATCAAGTGTTTCTCAATCTTGGCAGTTTGAAGATGCGAGGACTTCAACTCCCAGAATTCTTTGCTGGCTGGGGAATTCTGGGAGTTTGAAGTCCACCCATCTTCAAGTTGCCAACTAGATCATTCGGAGGAGAGTTCCAGCTGTGGAATCTGGGATGGATGCTCTTGAAGGTCTCAGAAATCCGTTGAGACAAATTGTGGGTCTCCTGTAATTTTATCCCTCTCATTGTTTTATTTCTTTAGTAAATTTATGTGCCGCCCATCTCGAATTAGCTAAACCACGAACATGATGGGAAAGAGGTAAGGGGCAGAATGTGGAAGGCAAGGCACAAATATATACCGTGTTTTCCCGAAAATAAGACCTAGCCTGATTTTTATGTGTGTGCCTAATATAAGCCCTACCCCCAAAATAACCACTAGTGAAGGAGGGTAGGCATGGCCAGCACAGGAGGCGGTAAATCACAGCTCACACAGCACAGGGGAGGCACTGTTCTGTCCCCGTACCACACACTCACCCCAACAGATGGCCCGGAGTTAATAAGCCACATGACAAAACTCTTTGAAGATAAAGCTGGCAGCAACCCAGTGGCTAGCTGCCAATTCAGACTTTACTCACACAAAACTAAGATTAGACTGCAAGCATTCCGATAAAACAGGCAGAGTTTCAACAATACAAGGATTAATCCAAATGCAGTCCGATAAAGCAGACAAAGTCCAGTAACGCAGAGATCATGGATTATTTCCAGTTTTTGCTCGTCACAAACTGAACCGGCCACCAGACCCACATTTATACCCTGTGGGGTGTGGTCCAGTGACTCAGCTAATCTCTGGCACGCCTTCCCCTCTTCTGCGTATGCGTCTCCCTGCGCCTCTGCCGAAGGTCCAGCCAGCACTTATCTTCTTCATCGCTGTCCACCTGTGGCTGCAGGGACGTGCTTGGCTCTGAGCCTATCTTTTGGCCTTCGGTGTCCTCCAGAGGCATTGCCAGAGAGGAGGGTCCTGGAGAGGGAGGCCTTGCCAACTCCTCTCCCTCACTCTCAGAGTCTGCATCTGTGATAGCCCAGGCTCAGGCAACGGAGCCACAACAATAACACAGCCAACACACAGATACACTGAGTTGTGTTTACTTTCAGAAAATAGTAATAAGGCACAGTCCAATAAACAGCCCAGGTCATACACGTATAAAGTAGTAGATATCAAACAATAGTCCAGGGATAATCCAATAACAAAGTCTTCTTACCAGTTGTTGTAGTCATACACAATAACAGTTCTTCTATATTTGCAAACAGTAGCAAACACAGCAAAGAGCAAAGATCAGCAAAGAGAAGCAAAAATATCAAAGAGAAACAAACCATGTTTCTAGCTCCCTTTTAAGGACATTGGCTACAAAGCTAACCAATCAGGACACAGTATGATGCAATACAGCAGTCTTAAATCTATATTTATGGTTTATATATTGCCAACCCAACAAGTTAGGTAAGATCATTTCCTAACAGTTTCTTGCTCTGCCCTCTGGTGCCCAACAGGGGGCGAGCTAGCTCCACCTAGATAAGCTAAATCTACTCTATTGTAAAGCTCCATCAACAGATTCTTGCAAGCCTGACAGTGCAAATATCCCCACGGTCTCCTTTGACAGCCAAAAAAAAAAAAAAAAACCTACGGGCGGTCCCTTCTGAGCCTCTTTCTCCATCCGTTATGCAGGTCTGGGCTACGTCCTCGCTTATCTGACCGTATTGCTTTGCCCCGTCTCTCAAGGTCTTTCTCTCACACACCCCACTTCTAATCCAGCACCTTCACTGCCAGACTGTCCCGAGCCTGAAGTTCCTGACCTAAGCCCAGGTGGTCCTCGATTTACAACAGTTCATTTAGTGACCAAGTTACAACTGCACTGAAAAAAGTGACTTAGGACCGGTTTTTTTTACTCTTATGACTTTTGCAGCATCCCTACAGTCACATGATTAAAATTCAGATGCTTGACAACGGACTCATACCGTGTTTCCCCCAAAATAAGACCCTGTTTTATATTTTTTTGAACCCCGAAATAAGCACTTGGCCTTATTTTCGGGGAGATCTTATTATTTTGGGGTGCGTGGTACCTGATTTCCAGCTCTGTCTCCCTAACGCTAACCAGGGGAAATGGCAGGGACCGACTGCACATGCGGTTAAATATTTTCGGGGAGGGCTTATTTTCAGGGGGCTTATTTTGGGGCGGGCTTAAAAGGCCGATTCGGCTTATTATCAGGGGATGTCTTATTTTCGGGAAAACACGGTATTTATGACGGTTGCAGTGTTCCCGGAGTCACACTATCTCCTTTTTGTGACTTTCTGACGTGCAAAATCATTAGGGGGGAGCCAGATTCGCTTTAAAACCGTTGTTACTAGCTTAACTGTTGCAGTGATTCACTTAGTAGCAGAAAAGCTTGTAAAATGGGGCGAAACTCGCGGAACCACCTGTCTCGCTTAGCGGTGGAAATTTTGGCCTCCGTGGTGGTCGTAAGTCAAGGACTGCCAAAGTCAACGAAGGGCAGTGCCAAAGTCAACAGAGTCTTTGCAACTGTCGGTCTGGCCTCTCCCTGCTTCTTCTTTTCCAGGGGCCGTGGTGCTTGACGGCTTGGTGCATCGCTATGTCATCAATGGCTTGGCGCCCGGCTCAACCATGAGGGTGTACATGGTGACGGCCAATGAAGGTGGAAACACCAGAGGATCCGTGCTGTCCATCCGTACCAAGAACTACGGTGAGGATTGTTGACTACAGGCTGGATGGTTCAAGGCAGCTCAGACTGGATGAGAGACCATGAATGCATCCTTTATGTCAGGGGTTCCCAATTCCGGGACTGTGGCTCCCTACCGGACCATGGCCCATTCAGAACTGGGCTCTGGAAGCAGTGGGGGACGGTGGGGGTGCAAGTGTAGGTCCACTTAGGCGCTCAGCGGGCGAGCACACACAGCTCCATTTTGGGAGTGGTGGGCACGCGGGGCCCCCTGAGTTACAGCCCGGTACTTAATATGATCTGGAGAACATGTTTATAATGTATCATTGTCTGCAAGCCCGCAGAGTTATATATATATATATATTTATGACATGGGCAGCTATATAAATCAGATAGGTAGACAGACAAATAGATAGATATAGATAGGTGATAGATAGGTATGGATAGATAGATGTATGGATAGACAGATAGGCAGGCAGGCAGGCATAGATGACAGGAAGGATGGATGGATGGATGGATGGATGGATGGATGGATGGATAGAGGCAGGCAGGCATAGATGAGAGATAAAAAAGATAGATAAGAAAGATAAATAGACAGACAGACAGATATACAGACAGGGAGACATAGATGACAGATGATTGATTGATTGATTGATTGATTGATTGATTGATAGATAGATAGAGATAGATAGATAGATAGATAGATAGATAGATAGATAGATAGATAGATAGATAGACAGACATAGGCAGGCAGGCATAGATGACAGATAGAGAAGAAAGATAAATAAATAGACAGACAGACAGACCAATTCTGGGAGTTGGAGTCCACATATCTTAAAAGTTGCCAAGATTGGGAAAACACTGCACAAAATGGCAATCTAAGAATGAGCCAGGAGCAATTTTTCTGGCCATTCTGCAATCCTCCAGCTTGGTGACATTCACACAAAACGTTTTACCCCACGCCAGATAAACAAACCCAAATTGTCAAGCATCCATCATCTGCAACCCAATGATGGCGTAACAGTGGGCCTGTTCGCATAGCCTGCTGAGACAAGAATCCAACCATCTCTATTTTAGCCTGGTTTGAGTGTGTTGTGTGAATGAAAACCTGTACCTTTTTTTTTTTTTTTAAAGTGAATTGTTGAAATCCTCTTTCGCTTAAACCTTCTGTTCTCTTTTAATCCAGACTACGGGGAAGTTGAAATCCTGATCTCAGTTTTTTGCATAGGGTTCATCATTCTCCTTGCAGGAACTCTGGTCTGCGTTTCCAGACATCGATCGTATGTCAATAAGTACTGTGTTTTCAATTTATCATTGTCATTCCCTATGTCTGCCTGTCTATCTATCTATCTATCTATCTATCTATCTATCTATCTATCTATCTATTTATCTATCTATCTCTATCATCTCTCTCTCTTTCTCTCTCATCTATCTATCTGTCTGCCTGCCTGCCTGCCTCCCTCTCCGTCTGTCTGTCCATCCGTCCGTCTTGTCCGTCCGCCTACCTGCCCATCCATCCATCCCTCTCTCTTTCTCATCTATCTATCTATCTATCTATCTATCTGCTGCCTGCTTCTCTGTCTGTCTGTCTGTCTGCCCACCCGCCTATCCATCCATCCATCCATCCACCCGCCTATCCATCCATCCATCCATCCATCCATCCATCTCTATCATCTTTCTCTCTCATCTATCTATCTGTCTGCCTGCCTGCCTCTCTGCCTGTCTGTCCATCCATCCATCCACCCGCCTATCCATCCATCCATCTATCCATCCATATCTATCATCTATCTATCTATCTATCTATCTATCTATCTATCTATCTATCTATCTATCTCTATCTCTCTCATGTATCTATCATCTATCATCTGATCTATCAGTCTATCTATTTATATAGATATATATCTTTTTCATCTATCATTTTTTCTATTATCTATCATGTATCTATTTATCATCTGTATATCTATCTTCTACAGTATATCATCTACATATCTATCTATCTAACATCTATCAACTCTCTCTGTGTCTCTATCTATAACCTACCTATCATCATCTATCCATCAAGTAGATCTTTAACAGGAGAAAGGGAGGAGTCAGGGGGTGGGGCTTATTGGGTTCTGAAGCGGGGTCTTTCTCTTTGTGAATGGCGCTACCAAGGAAAAATGTTGTAGTGTGCTCAAATTCATATCTGCAGATTCTGCATTCGGTTCTTTTTAGGATTCAGGAATTGGGAACCGGCACAAATATGTAACAAAAATATATTAGGACAAAATGCACTTGCAGCCTGTATGTATACCTTTCTTTTTTAAAAAAAAAAATTGGGGTGATATTTCAAGTCCTGGCCCCCCCAGAGCAGAAAACTTAGCATCCCCAGGATAAGATTAGACAATAATTTCAGCTCTTTTAATGAAGATTAAAGAGTTGGAAGGATTTAAACCTGTGTACGAAGCCTATTGACTTATTCGTGTTTCTTAATAGTTCCAAAAATAGTGCAAAATCATTATTTGGAAGGGGGAAGGAGTTGGATGAAAGGTGCAAATCTATGCAACAGGGTTAAATGGTCAACAACATGACCTCAGAAAATAGGAAGGGGAGAAGGAGAAGAAACATAAAAGAAAGAGAAAATTGGCCCGAAAATTGTTATAAACAGAACTGTTAATGAATTTCTGCAGGAGATGTTCAATTACCCGGAAAGCACAAGCAAAAGATTTTTAAACAGGAACAGAAGCAGATTATAATGAGGACATTTTCTTTATAAATCTTATCAGCAGTTCATGTTTCTGTTCAAAGCACGTGCTGATGGGAAGCGCAATTACGACTGCAATTGACCCTAAAATTTCTGTCGCTAGGCGAGATAGTTCTTCAGTAAACTCTGACCCATTTTACGATCTTTCTTGCCACAGTTGTTAAATGAATCGCTGCACTTGTAAAGTTAGTAACCCGGTTATTAAGGGAATCTGGCTTCCCATTTGACTTTTATGTGTCAGAAGATTGCAAAATCACAGGATCCAGGATGCTGCAACCGTCATAAATACATGCCACTTGCTAAACGAATTTTGATCACATGACCATAGGGATGGTCGTAGGTGTGAAAATCAGTCATGAGTCACTTTTTTCAGTGCCGTTGCAACTTTGAACGGTCACTAAACGAATGGCTGTAAGTTGAGGACTAAATGAATGGTTGTAAGTCGAGGACTACAAATAACAAGCCCAGTTCTCCTCATCCACCTGGGGGAGATGGGAGTTGTAATCCAATCCTTTTATAAGGAGCCCATTTGAGAAAATGCAACCATAAGCATCCTCAAAACCTCCCTTAGGGAACTAATTTTTAATCTGTAAATGATTATTGTAAAACTGTTTTAGTTAAAAGTCATACCATTAAGTACCATTGTGGACAAAAGATTTGATAGGATAGAATAGAATAAAAGAGTTGGAAGGGACCTTGGAGGTCTTCTAGTCCAACCCCCTGCTTAGACAGGAAACCTTCAGACAAATGGCTGCCCAATCTCTTCTTAAAAGCATCCAGTGTTGGAGCATTCACAACTTCTGGAGGCAAGTTGTTCCACTGGTTAATTGTTCTCACTGTCAGGAAATTTCTCCTTGGTTCTAGGTTGCTTTTCTCCTTGATTAGTTTCCACCCATTGCTTCTTGTCCTGCCCTCAGGTGCTTTGGAGAATAGCTTGACCCCCTCTTCTTTGTGGCAGCCCCTCAAATATTGGAAGACTGCTATCCTGTCTCCCCTAGTCCTTCTTTTCATCAAACTAGACATACCCAGTTCCTGCAACCATTCTTCATATGTTTTAACCTCCAGTCCCCTCATCATCTTTGTTACTCTTTTCTGCACTCTTTCTAGAGTCTCCACATCTTTTTTACACTGTGGTGACCAAAACTGGATGCCGGATTCCAAGTGTGGCCTTACCAAGGCATTATAAAGTGGTATCAACACTTCACATGATCTTGATTCTATCCCTCTGTTGATGCAGTCTAGAACTGTGTTGGCTTCTTTTAAAATAAGTATGCACAATCACTTTGAACGGTTGCTAAGCAAGCGGTCGTAAGTCGAGGGCTACCTATAGAAGAAAGACTAAGTCATTGATAACACTGCTGTATTTTGGTCTCTCAAAATATCATCTTGGTTCTTTTGAAACTCATTTGGTTTCATTTTTCAAACGGATAACTGAGAGCTTCTTGCTGTTTTTACAAAACGCAAAAGGATTGCTGAGTTCTTATTATTTACAGGTTGTGGTTTTCCCTTTAATTTTCAGACTTCGGAAGTATCTATGGCCACAGATTCCAGATCCAAGAAAAAGCAATTTGGCTACTTGGATACCACAGAACATGTGCCTGGTAAGTGAGCCTCAGGGGAAGGGGCAGCTGGGTATTTTCCCCAGGAAAAAAGACAACCCGGAATGCAATTTTAAAATGGGTCGACTTCAACTCCCAGAATGCCTCAGGCATCATTTCTGAACATCAACTCCCAGAATGCCTCAGGCGTCATTTCTGGACTTCAAAATTCCTCAACTGGCATTTGTGGACTTCAACTCCCAGAATGCCTCAGTTGACATTTGTGGACTTTAAAATTTCTCAACTGGCATTTGTGGACTTCAACTCCCAGAATGCCTCAGTTGACATTTGTGGACTTTAAAATTTCTCAACTGGCATTTGTGGACTTCAACTCCCAGAATGCCTCAGTTGACATTTGTGGACTTTAAAATTCCTCAACTGGCATTTGTGGACTTCAACTCCCAGAATGCCTCAGTTGACATTTGTGGACTTTAAAATTTCTCAACTGGCATTTGTGGACTTCAACTCCCAGAATGCCTCAGCTGGCATTTGTGGACTTCAACTCCCAGAATGCCTCAGCCAGCGTGTTTTTCTGCCTCCCCAATTCTACAGCTATTGGGCATGCTCAGTTTTCTTTTGTTTCTTTAAAAAATTCCATCACATTAAGATCTTGGCCTGAGCTTGCCAACTTTTATCCAGGGATGGTGTCAGTTTGGCTGAATGACCCTAAAACCATCACCTCTCTTAACAATGAGAGACAATGTTGATCCAGGTCCACCCATCAGGTGGAAAATTATAGAGAGTCCTTGACTGACAGCCATCATTTGAAGTTATAGAGGCATCGAAAAAAGGGACGTATGATCATTTTTCACACTTCCAACTAGTATAGCATTGTCATGGTTACATGCAGCGGTGGGATTCAGCCGGTTCGGACCAGTTTGTTTGTTCGTTTTAATTTGATTTATATGATTTATATTTACAATGCGTTAAGCAATAGCCTTCATACTTTTGTATATTTATACAAAGTCAGCTTATTGCCCCCACAAACTGGGTCCTCAATTTACCCACCTTAGAAAGGATGGAAGGCTAAGTCAACCTTGAGCCTGGGGAGATTTGAACTTGCAGTAATTGCAGATAGCTGGTGTTAAATTACAGTGCTTCTGTCTGTTGAGCTATACAGGGTCCTTAAATCTCTCATGAATATGAGGTCAAACAATTGCAGGCAGCTGGATGATAATAACAGGCTATTAGTCTGCTGCGCCCCCAGGCATCCGGTTAAACCGGATGTTGATTTTAATCTGGTCCACTGAACCAGTTGTTCCAAGGACTGGCTGACCCCACCCCCCATCCCTCCCAGGAGTCTCCACGTGGCCCATTTTGGATGCCGGGTAAGTGTAGGGTGCACGGCAAGGCTCTGGGAGGGTGAAAAAAGAGCCTACCAAAAGTCTGGAAATGGAGCCCTTCCCAGCCTCCGGAGGGCCTCCGGTGCCCAGGGGAAGCCGTTTTCACCCTCCTGGAGGTTCCAGGAAAGCCTCTGGAGCCTGGGGAGGGCGAAAAAACGGGCCTACCAGAAGTACTGGAAGTCCGAAAACGGTCCCGCGAAGCGAACCGGTTGTTACAACCGGTGAATCCCATCACTGGTTACATGATTTACATGATCAAAATTCAGATGCTTGGCAAAACAGCGTGTATTTATGATGGCTGCAGTGTCCCAGGGTCATGTACAGATAATCCTCAACTTATGACCACCAATGAACCCAAAATTTTCATTGCTAAATGCAACAGTTGTTCGGTGAATTTTGACTTGTGTACGATTTTTCTTGCCCCAGTTGTTAAGTGACTCACTGCAGTTGTTAAGTTAATGACAGGGTTGTTAAGTGAATCCGGCTTCCCCATTGACTTTGCTGGTCAGAAAGTCGCAAAGGGGGATCCCGTGACTCTGGGACACTGCAACCGTCATAAATATGAGTCAGTTATCAAGCGACTGAATTTTGATCCCGTGACTAGAGGATGCTGCAAAGGTCATAAGTGTGAAAAATTGTCACAACTCTCTTTTTTTGGTGCCATTGTAATTTTGGACAGGCACTCAACGAGCTGTTGTAAGTTGAGGACTACCCGTAATCAGCTTTTGCGACCTTCTGACGGGCAAAGTCAACGGGAAAACCAGATTCACTTAACAACCATGTTACTAACTTAATAACTGCAATGATTCATTTAACAAATGTGGCAATAAAGATCGTAAAATGGGGCACAGCTCTCTTAAACAATTGTCTTACTTAGCGGCAGAAATGTTGGGCTCAATTGCAGTCGTAAGTTGAGGACTAGCTGTATTTGTTGTTGGTGCAGATACAGGCAGTCCTCGACTTACAACTGTTCATTTAGTGACTGTTCATTTAGTGACAATGGCCTTGAAAAAAGTGACTTAGGACCGTTTTTCACACAAATGACTCGCAGCATTCCCCCATGGTCACATGATTTGCATTTGGATGCTTGGCAACTGGTTCACACTTATGACCATTGCAGCGTCCCAGATCATGTGATTCCCTTTGGTGTCTTCACAACTTTACAAGTGGGTAATTAACTTATCAACTGCAGTGATTCGCTTAACAACTGTGGCAAGAAAAGTTGTAAAAATGGGGCAAAACTCACTTAACAAATGTCTCACTTAACAACAGAAATTTTGGGCTCAATTGTGGGACTACCTGTACATCTACCTTAAACATGATCTTCTTCTCTTCTCTTCTCTTCTCTTCTCTTCTCTTCTCTTCTCTTCTCTTCTCTTTTCTCTCTTCCTTTCCTTTCCTTTCCTTTCCTTTCCTTTCCTTTCCTTTCCTTTCCTTTCCTTTCCTTTCCTTTCCTTCTCTTCTCTTCCTTTCCCTTCCCTTCCCTTCCTTTCCCTTCCCTTCCCTTCTCTTCCTTTCCTTTCCCTTCCCTTCCTTTCCTTTCCCTCTTCTCTTCTTCTCTTCTCTTCTCTTCTCTTCTCTTCTCTTCTCTTCTCTTCTCTTCTCTTCTCTTCTCTTCTCTTCTCTTCCTTACCCTTCCCTTCCCTTCCCTTCTCTCTTCTCTTCTCTTCTCTTCTCTTTTCTCTTCTCTCCTCTCTCTTCCTTTCCCTTCCCTTCCCTTCCCTTCCCTTCCATTGTCTCTTCTCTTCTCTTCTCTTCTCTTCTCTTCTCTTCTCTTCTCTTCTCTTCTCTTCTCTTCTCTCTTCCCTTCTCTTCTCTTCTCTTCTCTCCTCTCTCTTCCTTTCCCTTCCCTTCCCTTCCCTTCTCTTCCTTTCCTTTCCCTTCCCTTCCTTCCCTTTCTCTCTTCTCTTCTTCTCTTCTCTTCTCTTCTCTTCTCTTCTCTTCTCTTCTCTTCTCTTCTCTTCTCTTCTCTTCCTTACCCTTCCCTTCCCTTCCCTTCTCTCTTCTCTTCTCTTCTCTTCTCTCTTCTCTTCACTCTTCACTCTTCTTTTCCTTTCCTTTCCCTTCCCTTCCATTGTCTCTTCTCTTCTCTCTTCCTTTCCCTTCCCTTCTTCTCTTCTCTTCTCTTCTCTTCTCTTCTCTCCTCTCTCTTCCTTTCCCTTCCCTTCCCTTCCATTGTCTCTTCTCTTCTCTTCTCTTCTCTTCTCTTCTCTCCACTCTCTTCCTTTCCCTTCCCTTCCCTTCCCTTCCCTTCTCTCCTCTCCCCTCCTCTCCTTTCTTCTCTCCCCTCCCTCTCCCCTTCTCCCATCCCATTCCTTTCCCCCTTCCCTTCTCCTCTCCTCTCTTCTCTTCTCCTCCCCTCCCGCTCTCCCCTCCCCTCCTCTTCTCCTCCTCTTAGGACTTCACTTCTCATGGCAATGAGAAATGGAGCCAGGCTTACCTTGGAGTGACCATCAGTGACCTCATCCAGGTGTTTCCTTCTCAACCCGAGGATGCAGATCCGGAACTCTTCCTGGGAAAGCCGCCATGGCCGGTGGAGTCTCCCAAGGCTTTGCAGAAGGTTGTCCCGGTGACCAAAACCGGGACAGCATCATCCCAGGAATCCGAAGACCAGCAGCTCCAGAAACCTCTGGCCACTTGGAACGAGGTGGAATACTCCCGGGTGTTGGTGATCAAAAGCAGCCAAGGACCAGGCGAAACCTGGAGCGCTCCTCCTTGTATCTGGTCCAGTTGCTGGGATCTGGCCAAAACACGCCCCGAATCGCCCTTTAAGCAACAATTCTGGGTTCAGAATTTGACCTACGAGACTTTATTAGATGTCGCGTCCTATAAAAGGGCAACCATTGGATCCGTGGGTGAATTTCCACTCTTGGTTAGTCTGGTGACCAGGGATGGAGGAGAGCTACACTCTGTGGAGAAGTCACACCCCTAAACCAGGGGTGGGTTGTAACCGGTGTTACCACTGGTTCACTTCGCGGACGTGCATTGATTTAGCTAAACAGCTGAGGCAGGGCAATCCGCTCTGCCAAGCCTTTCAGCTGGGTGAAAAATGAAGGAATAAAGGTAGGAATACCACAGGGGTGGGGCGGGAGGGCCCAGCTGACGGTAGGAGCGAACCGGTTCGTTCTCACATCAACATTTCCGCTACCCGGCTCTCCCGAACCGGGGAGAGCCGGTAGCAACCCATCGCTGCCCTAATCCCCCTGCAAAACAAATCTCGTAAGACTTTAGGTCTCACCAGTGGTGAAATCCAATTTTTTTTTACTACTGGTTCTGTCGGCGTGGCTTGGTGGGCGTGGCAGGGCAAGGATACTGCAGAATCTCCATTCCCAGGGGGAAGGATACTTCAAAATCCCCATTCCCACCCCACTCCAGGGGGAAATCTCCATTCCCACCTCACTCCTGGGGGAAGGATATTGCAAAATCCCCATTCCCATCCCACTCCTGGGGGAAGGATATTGCAAAATCGCCATTCCCACCCCACTCCAGCAGGAAGGATACTGCAAAATCCCCATTCCCACCCCACTCCAGGAGGAAAGATATTGCAAAATCCCCATTCCACCCCACTCCTGGGGGAAGGATATTGCAAAATCCCTATTCCCACCCTACTCCTGGGGGAAGGATACTGCAAAAACTCCATTCCCACCCCACTCCAGCAGGAAGGATATTGCAAAATCTTCATTCCCACCCCACTCCAGGGGAAGGATACTGCAAAATCTCCATTCCCACCCCACTCCAGGGGGAAGGATATTGCAAAATCTCCATTCCCACCCCACTCTGGGGCCAGCCAGAGGTGGTATTTGCCAGTTCACCGAACTACTCAAACTTTCCGCTACCGTCTCTCTGAACCGCTCAAAATTTCCGCTACCGGTTCTCCAGAACCTGCTGGATTTCACCCCTGGATCTCCGCCAACTCAGAAGTTGACTTGTACAAAAATCCTTCTTCGGGGGATTCTCACAATGGGCTATTTTCAGCCGGCGGGAAGAATTTCAACACGGCAAGAATTCACCGTTTGGGAAGTTTTAAGAGAACCTTTTTGGCTGACCGGAGCTGCTAAAAAGCTCACCTCTTTAAGATTTGCAAAATTTATATATATCTATATCTGTCATTTTCGTTTAGCATGTCAGCTTTGGAGTTTGCTGGTGTTTGTTGCCAATATCGCCGTGTGAACAGTATAAATAAATAAATATTCGAATAAAAAGCAAAGTTTTAAAAAGGCATTCTGCTAGCCAACTTTAGCTGGTCAAGATTTAATTGACATGGTGGGAGCGGGATGAGCGTGAATATCAGACAAAGTACAGGTAGTCTTTAACTTAACAGCATCACTGATAAAAGGGACTTACGACCGTTTTTCACACTTGCGACCATTGCAGCATTCCCGTGGTCATGTGATCAAAATTCAGATGAATGTCAACTGACTCGTATTTATGACGGCTGTGGTGTCCCCCAGGGGTCACGTGATCCCCTTTTGCGACCGTCTGACAAGCAAAGTCCACGGGGAAAGCCAGATTCGCTTAACAACCGCGTCACTAACTTTATCCACTGCAGTGATTCACTGAACAACTGTGGCAAGAAAGGTCATAAAATGGGGCAACACTCGCTTGACCAGTGTTTCACTGTGTCAGGTTTCGAGGTCGTCTCAAATAAATTGCATTTCAAACAAAGTCTTTGAAGAAAAATTCCCATTTATTAAGCACGACATTCTACCTCCAACTCATTGAAGCCAACACTGACTTCCAGACCCAAAACCCTCCCTTTCCGTTCCCCACTCCCCTGCACTCATTGGCCATCTTCCAAGTCATTCTACCCCTATCTACTGCTCCAGCTCAAAGGAATTTCCCCCCTCCCATCCCATTTCCTAGGGGATATTATCTCCAGGGAAAATAAGTAGGTGAAAAGTCAAACGTCCCTTTCCAGACGCCTCCGCTTCTCCTTATGTCAGCACTAGAGTAAACGCAGCTTGAAGTGCTGACACACTGAGCAACAGAAATGTTGGGCTCCATTGTGGTCATAAGTCGAGGACTACCTGTAATATGGGTTTGTGTGCACTTTTTTTGTCTTTTTTTTAAAGCTGAATTATGGTTCAAAATGACTTATTTTTCAAGAGAAAGAGGGGATGGGGTGGGGGGAAAGAAACTCCAAATGACTTACTCAACCTTTAAGGATTTTTCTAGTTTTCAGGGGAGTCCCACAGATACATGATCGTGATATTTATTATGTATCTTTGCTGGAAACTGGTGTTTATTTACAGTTTCTGCAAAAAATGCCCCATGGTAGACAATGGATTCATTTAATGACTATGGTATTTGCTCAATGACTATCAGATTCACTAAATATCTGCCGCAAAAATGCCATATAATCAGGTCAATTACGTGACGACCCACTTAATGACTTACAACCATAATTCTGGGCTCAATTACAGTCATACATTGAGGACTGTCTGTATTGGACACAAACTGGGTAAAGAGCATAGCCTCCCTAGCTGGACAGAATGGGATTTATAGTTTCATCCATTTACCGGGTGCCAGATTGGGAACCATAAAGAACTACAGGTAGCCCTCCATTTACAGCCATTCATTTAGTGAATGGGCAAAGTTATGACAGCACTGAAAAAAGTGTCCTCATACTTTCCCACACTTATGACCATTGCAGAATCCCCACAGTCCCGTGATCAGAATTCAGGTGCTTGGCAACTGGCATGTACTCATGACGGTTGCAGTATCCCAGGGGGCCTAACCCTAAGCCTTTTGTGAGCTTCTGACAAGCGACCATGTTACTAATATAAAACTACAGTGATTCACTTAACAAATCAGAATAGAGCTGAAAGAGACTTTGGAGATCTCCTAGTCTGCTCCTGCTCAAGCAGAAGATCCTATACCATTTCAGACAAGTGGCTGTCCTTAAAATCCTCCAGTGATGGAGCGTCCAGAACTTCTGGTGGCAAGCTGTTCCACTGATTAAATGTCCTCGCTGTTAGGAAGTTTCTCCTCAATTCCAGGTTGCTTCTCTCCTTGGTTAGTTTCCATCCGTTGTTTCTCATCTTGCCTCCTGTTGCTTTGTAGAATAAATTGACCCCCTCTTCTTTGTGGCAGCCCCTCAAATACTGGAAACCTGCTGTCATGTCCCCCCTAGTCCTTCTTTTCTCTAGACTGGCCATACCCAATTCCTCCAACCGTTCTTCAAATGTTTTAGTCTCCAGGCCTTTTAATCATCTTAAGTTTGCATTTTTTCCAAAGTCTCAACATCTTTTTTGTCATGTGGTGACCAAAACTGGATGCAGCATTCCAGGTGTGGCCTTACTAAGGATTTATAAAGCGGTACTAAGAGTTCACATGATTTTGATTCTGTGCCTCTGTTTATACAACCAAGGATTGCATTAGCTTTTTTGGCTGCTGTTGGCTTATGTTTAAGTGATCTTCCACTAAGACTCCAAGGTCCCTCTCACAGTCACTGTTTCTGAGCCAGGTTTCATCTGATCTGTACTTGTATCTTTTGTGGTTTTTCCTGCCCAGATGTAAAACCTCGCTTTTCTCCACCTTCAATTTCATTTTGTTGAATAAGGCTCATTGTTCAAGTCTGGCATTTATTTATTATTCATTCATTTATCATAAATGATAAGCCGGATAGCTCAGCAGACTAATGCATTGTAATTTAACTCCAGCTATCTGCAATTCGTAAGTTCGAATCTTGCCAGGCTCAAGGTTGACTCAGCCTTCCATCCTTTCAAAGGTAGGTGAAATGAGGACCCAGTTTGTGGGGGCAATAAGCTGACTTTGTATAAATATACAAAAGGATGAAGGCTATTGCTTAACGCATTGTAAGCCGCCCTGAGTCTCCGGAGAAGGGCAGCATATAAATCAAATTTGAAAAAAAAAATGGGGCAAAATTCACTTAACAGATTTCTCACTTAGCAACATAAATTCGGGGCTCAATTGTGGTTGTAAATCAAGGACTTTCTGTTATTCTGCCTCCTTCCTTCCCACTCACCCAGTTTTTGACGCGGCAATTGTACATTTTCAACACTAGAGGGCAAAGTGGTTCCATCGCTTTTCCCGAGCTTGCCTCTTTGAAGGAATCCCCAAATCCCAAACTTTAAACCAGGGATCTCCAACCTTGGCAACTTTAAGCCTAGCAGACTTCAAATCCCAGAGCAAAGCTGGCTGGGGAATTCTGGGAGTTGAAGTCCTCCAGGCTTAAAGTTGCCAAGGTTGGAGACTCCTGCTCTAATCAATTAGGTTCCCCCTAATTCTCCTACATTTTTGTTAATTTATTTAGAAGCAATGAAATGATTATTATTCCTGTTGTCAAAGGTTGGCTGTTTTAACCTTCCTGGAACTTTTTGCTTAGTGCCATGAAAAATTCAGGGATATTATTATTATTATTTTATTATTATTATTATTATTTATTCAATTTATATACCGCCCTTCTCCTATTGGACTCAGGGCGGTGCACAGCCAAGGATAAAAAACATACCAATACAAAATTTAAAATCAATTAAAAGAATTATACAACTTTGGCCCACAATTTAAAACAATCCAATTAAAACCCAATTTACACTTAAAAGCTAAAAAGCTAAAAAGAGCTTAAAAAGAGCTAAAAAGGGGGGAGGGTTCACGCCAGCCCTGCTTGATGGAAAAGTTTTTAGGGCACGGCGAAAGGCCCGGAGATCTGGTATCCTTCATATCTCCGGGGGCAAATCGTTCCAGAGGGCAGGAGCTGCCACAAAGAAGGCCCTCCTCCTGGGGTCGCCAGCCGACATTGCTTGGCTGACGGCACCCTAAGGAGTCCCTCTCTGTGGGAATGTACTGGTCGATGGGAGGCTATCAGCAGCAGAAGGCGGTCTCGCAAATACCCAGGTCCCATGCCATGGAGCGCTTTAAAGGTGGTAACCAACACCTTGAAGCACACCCGGAAGACCACCGGAAGCCAATGCAGAAAGTCTGTAGCTATCTTAATTTCCATCCTCCCGATTTATAAGGAAAGCATCTACAAGCAGTCCTTGACGTAGGAACACAATCAGAGGTGGTATTCAGATGGAAATTGCAGGTGGGGCCCCCACCGCCCACCGCCGGCTCTATGCCATCCTATTTAGGCACTTTTTGAGGCCATGCGTAGGTGCGGAAGACATGCACACAAGCAAAGTGCATGCGTGGAAGGCCGGGCGTATGGGTGGAAGCAGAGGTGGGATTCAGCCGGTTCGCACCACTTCGGGAGAGCCGGTTGTTAACTTTCTGAACAGTTTGGCAAACTGGTTTTTGGAAGAAATCATTAGGGCAGAGAACCGGTTGTTAAATTACTTGAATCCTACCACTGGGTGGAAGGCAGGCGCATGTGCGAACCGGGCGCTTGCACACAAAGTGAGAATGCGCACATGGGGCAAACCGGTCGTAAACATAATGTGAAACCCACCGCTGATCACAATTGCTAAGCAAGGCCGTTGTTAAGTGAGTTTTGCCCCCTTTTACAATCTTTCTCGTCACAGTTGTTATGTGAATCATTGCAGTTGTTAAAATGAGGAACAGGGTCGTTAAGTGAACCTGGCTTCCCCGTTAACTTTGCTTGTCAGAAGGTCACAAAAGGGGAACACGTTGTTGTGACCTCGGCTTCCTGAGTCATTAAAACACACGAGTAGTCCCAAAAACCTCTTTTATTGCAACAGCTGTGAATTACGTTCATTCACAACTGAGTCCCAATTAGTTGCAAAAAGTCCTTTGGGAGAAATCCTTCGGGAGAATCACCAACCTTTATCTCCCTTGACACGCTGCCAAAGACCTACTTGGCAAAGCCACATCGAGTCCAGAATCAAACAGAGATGCCAACTGGGAACAGAATTAACAACGCTGCTTTCCTTCAAAGGGCCCACGTGCCTTTGCTCCTCTTTTAAGCCTTATGGAAGGGGCTAATCATCTCCAGGCCTTACTCCTGAGTTGTCCCTTTTGTTTTAACTGTTCGTGCCTTCTGGCAGCTCTGCCCATACGCGCACTAGGAACAGGCTCCTCCTGTTCCTCTGCCTCTCTGATGTCCGACTCTGGAGGCTCCGGAGTCCGCGCATCACTCCCTGATGGCCCTGGCCCCATCTCTGCCTCCAACGCAGAGCCCTCGTCCAAGTCTTCCCCAGACTCCAGGACTGGCCCATGTTCCTCCCCAGCCTCCTCACTGTCTGACTCCGCTACCAGCTCCGCAGGCTGTTGGTGAACCACAACACAAGTAAACGTTGGGTAGCAAAGTTTAATTTGTAGAAACTACTACAACAATAATAATAAAAGCACTGCTGAGGTAAATATTAGTGAAATTGCTACCCAGCCAGTACAATATCAAGAGTGGGAGAGGAAATGATGTTCTTTTATTTCAAAAATGGAGGATAGGCAACTTTAGATATTTCATGGATTTATAGTTCTGCAAAGTATGATGACTCTTGATTGTTTAACATCCGTGGGAAAAGAGCCAGCAACTTAACTCTGATCGCTGCCCAAAATTATACTGCTGTGTAATGTTGAAGTAAACAGAAATGGCTTTTTCCATAGATGGATGTCAGTTCAAGTCAGCTGTTCAGAAGGAATTCCTGGGTTCTGCATTTTTCCCGTTCCAGTATTTGACTGAGTTCACACAAACCACAGTTTCCTTCAAGCAAGGTTTTTATGAACACTGTCTAGGATTCTCCAACTTGTTGAGCACTTTCCACACAAATAAGATACTAGAGGTGAGGACCACGAGGTCACTCAGTTCAGGGATCCATATTAATGCATTGCTGACAGATGGTTGTGTGAAGGCACCCAACGAAGGAGAACCTGCCATCTCTGTGAGCTTGTGGCTTCCAAAGATTGAAATGTTCTTGATGTTTTGGGATCTTCCTTTAACCTCATTATTCCATGTCTGGAATGAGAGAGATCAGCTCTTGAATTTACACTAAACTTCCAGACACTTCAGGAATGTTCTCGGGCGTTAAGTCCACCTTTTCTTCTCAGAACTAAATAATTTTACTCCTCCCAATCTTTTTTCATGGCTTTTAATTTCTGCTGTTCTCCTTATTCATGTCAGTGTTTCTCAATCGTGGACTTCAACTCCCAGGATTCCCCAGTCAGCCATGTAGATCAACATTTCTGAACCTCAGTAGCTTCTAAGATGCGTGGACTTCAACTCCCAGGATTCCTCAGACAGCCTGGGGAATCCTGGGAGTTGAAGTCCATACATCTTAAAGTCATTGAGGTCCAGAAATATTGATCTACACTGCCCTCTTCTGAATCCGCTTCAATTTTTCTAAGTCTTTCTTCAAGTGGGAGCTTGGACACATTAGACAATGTTTGCCTAATCTTAACGATTTTAAGATCGCTAAGACTTCAACTCCCAGAATACCTTGCTGCCTGGGGTGTTCTGGGAGTTGAAATCCACACATCTTAAAATGGCTCAGGTTGAGAAACATTCAGGGGTGGGATTCAGCCGGTTCGGGCAAACGAGATGTTAATGTTAATCTGGTTTGACGAACCGGTTGTTCCAAGGACTGGCTGACCCAGCCAACCCTGCTCCGACCCTCTCAGGAATCCCCACGTGGCCTATTTTGAATGCCAGCTAAGTGCAGGGCGCATGTGGAGGCTCTGGGAGGGTGAAAACCGGGCCTACCGGAAGTCTGGAAACGTGCCTGTTTCCAGCCTCTGGAGGGCCTCCGGTGCCCGGGGGTGGCTGTTTTCGCCCTCCTGGAGGCTCCAGGAAAGCCTCCGGAGACTGGGGAGGGCAAAAAACAGGCCTACCGGAAGTAGGCCTGTTTTTCTGGCCTCTGGAGGACGCACGAAGCGAACCGGTTGTTCCAACTGGTGAATCCCACCACTGGAAACACTGCATTATTAGGAGGTCCTGTGATGGATTCTGGCCATAGCAGAAGACAAAATAATGACTTTTCCCATGTTTTGGAAACTAAATTTCTGCTGATTCAAGCCAGGATAACAAAGCAGGATTCTTCTGCTCCATCGCACACATTGCCTAAAGGCAGAAACCATGTTGTGCCTTATCATTATCTCTTCCTGCAGAGATCAACCCAGCTTTAACCGAGTCTAGCATGCCACTAAGTCATAAGTTGTGGTTTGCAAACCACACCGCATCGATTTGCATATGCCAAGAAGCTGAAACCAAAAAAAAAAACTGCCGCAAACTTGAATCTAACGTATAGATGCATATCTAAGGATGTGCATTTCTTTGTTAGGCCCTGATTATAAAGTGGTTAAGCCTGTAAGAACAGTGAGCCAGTTAGCCCAATATAGGGAGTCCTTGACTTGCGACCACAACCGAGCCAACATTTTTGTTGCTAAGTAAAGGCAGTTATGAAGTGAGTTGACGACTTTTCTTGTTAAGTTGTTAATTGAATCCGCGCCGTTAATTTAGTAACGTGGTCATGAAGCGAATCTGGCTTTCCCTTTGACTTGGCTCGTGAGAAGGTCGCAAAAGGGGATCGCATGACTCCGCTGGGACTCTGCAACCATCATAAATATGAACTAGTTGCCAACCGTCTGAATTTTGATCACGTGATCATGGGGACGCCACAACGGTCATAAGTATGAAAAATCGATCATGTCACTTTTTTTCAGTGCCGTTGTAAGTTGAGGACTACCTGTACATGGGGAAGCTGAGATGGACCATGGGTGGTTGTAAGTTGAGGACTACCTGGACATGAGGAAGCTGAGATGGACAATAATTGCTCGGCTGGAAGGTTCTGCATATTATTTGGGTGGTTCATATTAATGATCTTTGCAGCATCCCCAGGAGACGTGATCCCCTTTTGCGACCGTCTGACAAGCAAAGTCCACGGGGGAAGCCAGAATCGCTTAACAACCGCATCACTAACTTATCCACTGCAGTGATTCACTGAACAACTGTGGCAAGTAAGAAAATAGGGCAAAACTCACTTCACCAATGTCTCACTGAGCAACAGAAATGTTGGGCTCCGTTGTGGTCGTAAGTCGAGGACTACCTGTAATATGGGTTTGCATGCACTTTTTTTTTCTTTTTTTGAAGCTGAATTACAGTTCAAAGTGACTTATTTTCCAAGAGAATGGGGGGGGGGGGGGAGAAACTCCAAATGATTTACTCAATCTTTAAGGATTTTTCTAGTCTTCAGGGGGGGCGGGGGAATAGGATTTCTGGCATGGAGTCCCACAGACACAAGAACATGATATTTATTATGTATCTTTGCTGGAAACTGGTATTTATTTACAGGTTCTGCAAAAAAATGCCCCATGGTAAACAATGGATTCATTTAATGACTATGGTATTTGCTCAATGACTGCCAGAGTCACTAAATATCCTCCACAAAAATGCCATATAATCAGGTCAATTACGGGACGACCCATTTAATGACTTACAACCATAATTCTGAGCTCTGATGGCTCAGCAGGCTAAAGCACTGTTATTAACATCCACTCACATCTGCTGCCTGCAATTACTGCAAGTTCAAATCTCACCAGGCTCAAGATTGACTCAGCCTTCCATCCTTTCAAAGGTAGGTAAAATGAGGACCCAGCCTATTATATATATATACATTAAGAATGATATAAGCACATATGAGTATAAGTACATATTTATATACTATGTAATTGAGTAGCAAAGATTATCTATATGTACATACATCTGTATTCTTATTTATTTCCTTTTCCTATACTATGTAACCGGATGGACAAAAACTGTATTATTATAATTTCTTAACAATAAAATATTTAAAAATGAAAAATAAAAATAAAAATGAGGACCCAGTTTGTGGGGGCAATAAGCTGACTTTGTATAAAATATACAAAAGAATGAAGGCTATTGCTTAACGCATTGTAAGCCTCCCTGAGTCTCCGGAGAAGGGCGGCATATAAATCAAATTAAAAAAAAAATACAGTCATAAGTTGATGACTATCAGTATTGGACACAAACTGGGTAAAGAGCATAGCCTCGCTAGCTGGGCAGAATGGGATTTATAGTTTCACCCATTTACCGGGTGCCAAATTGGGAACCATAAAGAACTACAGGTAGCTCTCGACTTACAGCCATTCATTTAGTGAATGGGCAAAGTTACAACAGCATTGAAAAAAATCTCCTAACACTTTCCCACACTTATGACCATTGCAGCATCCCCACAGTCCCGTGATCAGAATTCAGGTGCTTGGCGACTGAATTCTGCTTCTGACGAGCAAAGTCAATGGGGAAGCCAGATTCCCTTAATGACCGGGTTACTAACTGAACAACTGCAGTGATTTCACTTAACAACGGTGGCTAGAAAAGTCCTAAAAATGTTAAGCAAAACTCGCTTAACAAATGTCTCACTGAACAACAGACACGTTGGGCTCAATTTTGGTCGTAAATTGAGGACTGCCTGTAATCAGAAGGGTTTTGGAAGCTCAAAGCGTCCAGCTAAATGGGCTCATGCCAGAGAGGTTGGGTGGCCACCAATTAAATGCAATATGAATGGCCTGCGCTCTGAGCTTGCCTGCCAATCGCACAGGCCCCTTTGTCTCCGCAAGAATCCTGACCTGCTATTTTCACTGTTATTTCCCACACAAAGCAGGCGGCCCCGAAAGCAGGTTTTTTGCATTGTTGTGCATTTTGTTTTCAAGAAATAGGGAACCACAATTAATTCCCCCACCAAGTTATAGGCCTTGGATGGCCAACCTTTTCGGCACGGAATGCCCAAACCGGAATGCGTGTACATGTGTGTGCATATCAGAGGTGGGTTCTAAATTTTTTTACTACCGGTTCTGTGCGCGTGGCTTATTTTGTGGGTGTGGCTTGGAGATCATGTGACTAGGTGGGCGTGGCTAGCTGGTCAGAGTCATTTCTGGAAGGTCCTCGCACTTACGACCAGTCCTCGCACTTACGACCCGACTCATTTGTTTGCTTTTAACACTGATCAGCTGTAGGGCGGCCCTTTGAAGCCCCGCGGCAAGAGTTTAAACAGTTTTTTTCCCTCTAGTAATCAGCTGGGACTCGGGAGGCAGCAATAGATTGGGGGTGGGGCCAAATAAAAGGTAAGAATAACGGGGGGGGTGGGAGGGCGGGGGGGGGAGAACCGGTTCGGTGACGTCATATCGTCACCGCTACCAGCTTGGCCGAACCGGACCGAACCAGGAGGAACCCACCACTGGTGCATATGCAGGCACAGGAGCGCTGGAAATCCAAAAACCAGCTGGCTGGTGTGCATGACCGTGCCAGTCAGCTAGTCTTCGTGCACGCTGGAGCACCGGAATCCCAAAGACCAGCTGGCTGGCGCACGCATGCCTGTTTTTTGGCTGGGTTTTTTTGCCATTTTCAGGGTGTTTTCCGGCACCCGCAAAGACCAGCTGGCTGGTGCACGTGCCCATAGAGAGGGCTCCGCATGCCATCCCTGGCACACCGAGGTTCACCATCACAGTTATAGGCGCTCTGTATTTATATTTGATGTTTTTGGGAAAGGAGGCGGGAAGCTTTTTCTTCAAAGCTCATCGTTCTCAATTTACAGGCGGTCCTCGACTTAACAAGAGTTCGTTTAGTGACCGCTCAAAATTACAACGGCACTCTCAAGGTTGAGAAACACTGATGTCCTTTGAATGGTTAGTGACCATTCAGTTACAGCGGCACTGAACAAAGCAACCTCACACTTGCGACCGCTGCAGCCTCCCCAGGGTCACGTGATCAAAATTCAGATGCTTGGCAACTGATTCAAATTTATGACGGTTGCAGTGTCCCGGGATCACACAATTCCCCTTTTGTGACCTTCCGACGAGCAACCGATTCATATTTATGACAGTTGCAGTATCCCGGGGTCTCACACGAACCCCTTTTTGGCAATTTTCTAACAAGCAAAGTCAAGGGGGAAAGCCAGACTCACTCAACAACCGTGTTACAACCAGAACGACCGCAGTGATTCACTTAACCACCGTGGCAAGAAAGGTCGTAAACTGGGGCCAAATTCACGACGTTTCGCTTCGCCACTGAGATGTCGGGGCTCCGTTGTGGTCGTAGGTTGAGGAAGAGAGAAAGGGAGAAAGAGAAAGCCTCAGTGCAGTGGTGGGATTCAGCCAGTTTGCACCTATTCGGGAGAACCAGTTGTTAACTTTCTAAGCGTTTCGGAGAACGGTTGTTGGAAGAAATCTTATTTTGTTTTTCTCCCACTTTACAGAGCTAATCCTGTAAGGAAGGCAGGAAGGAAACGTTCTGCTGGTGTTTCTAGCCTAATCTTTATTGCCCTGCTTACAGAAACTGCCTCTCTGGTTAACCCTTATTACATTGTAACAGTGAGTGACGTTGAGTTGGCCATGCCAACACACGGTCTACCCAGCTGGTCATTAGGGCAGAGAACCGGTTGTTAAATTATTTGAATCCCACCACTGCCTCAGTGTAACAGCAACAGAGTTGCAAGGGACCTTGGAGGTCATCTAGCCCAACCCCCTGCTACTGTACTAGGGATTCAATTCGGACCCCCTGACTTTTCCGATCAACAAGCTCAGTGTCTTAGCCCCTGAGCCACCTAGCCAGGTCTCTGTCCTCGCTCTACGACCGCCAGGTCTATCAGGCTGCTTGTGGGGGCAAAAAACAACCATCCTTCCGTTCTCCTCCTCCTTGAAATCCAGGTCACTCTTGACATGCTCAGGAATCCTGCTTCTTCAAGCTCCTTCCGCTCCCCTCCCCTCCCCGGTCCTTTTCCAACAGGTGGGGGCTGCCTGTCAGCTGATGATCCCTCCTGAGCTGCGGGTCGTAAAAAAAGACCGAGGCACTCTGCACATGCTCGGAGAGCCCGCTTAAAGCCCGGCCCTGCGCCTCGCCCCGAAGGAGAGAAGCGAGCCAGGCGAGGCGAGGGCGGTGCTTTTCCACCCGGCCCATCTCACCCAACCCCCGGCCGGCTCCTCCTCTCGGCTTCCTCCCCTCCGAAGCTGCAGCGGCGGCGGCGCTGGGTCTCTCGCCTTTCGTCCGGCTGCTTGCGCGATGTGAGCCTCTGGATCGCAGAAGCGGCGGACGCAGCGCGATGGAGCGCACCAAGCTGTTCGTGGCGCTGGATGTGCTGTGCCTGGTGGTCGGTAAGGACCCCCCCCCAACTCCCTCCTCCCCTCCACGCGGGACCAGCCCCCCCCCAAACCTGGCTCCGAATTCGGACCTTCCCTGAATGCCTTTATCTTTGGGGGGAGGGAAGGAAAGGGGGATCCAGGCAGATCCCCCTCCCCTTCCTTGCTTTGCTTCTCTCCTCCAAAAGACGGATCATTGATTGATTGATTGATTGATTGACTGTCTGATTGATTGACTGACTGACTGACTGACTGGTTGGTTGGTTCGGTGATTGATAGATTGATGGGCAGACGGATGGATTGATGGGCCTGATTAACTGATTTCCGTCTGGGTCCATTTTAGCCATGGTTTGTCCTGCTTTTTTTTTTCTTTGCCTTTTTTTCTTTTCTTTTTTTTTGGGAGGGGTGAGGGTAGGGGTAGGGGTGGGAAAAGTTTAAACACTTTTCTTCCGCTCCCTTTTAAAGTTGTTCTAAGCCCCCCCACTTTCTTTCTTTCTTCCTTCCTTCCTTCCTTCCTTCCTTCCTTCCTTCCTTCCTTCCTTCTTTCTTCTTCCTTCCTTTCCTTCCTTCCTTCCTTCCTTTCTTTCTTCTTTCTTCTTTCCTTCTTTTCTTCCTTCCTTCCTTCTGCTCCCTTTTAAAGTTGTTCTAAGCCCCCCCACTTTCTTCCTTCTTTCCTTCCTTCCTTTCCTTCCTTCCTTCCTTTCTTTCTTTCTTCTTTCTTCTTTCCTTCCTTCCTTCCTTCCGCTCCCTTTTAAAGTTGTTCTAAGCCCCCCCCACTTCCTTCCTTCCTTCCTTTTTCTTTCCTTCTTTCTTTCTTTCCACTCCCTTTTAAAGTTGTTCTAAGCCCCCCCACTTACTTACTTACTTACTTTCTTCTTTCTTCTTTCCTTCCTTCCTTTCCTTCCTTCCTTCCTTTCCTTCCTTCCTTCCTTTCCTTCCTTCCTTTCTTTCTTCTTTCCTTCCTTCCTTTCCGTCCTTCCTTCCTTCCTTCCTTTCCTTCCTTCTTTCCTTCCTTCTTCCTTCCTTTCCTTCCTTCTTTCCCCAGGACTTTTTCCTGGGGGGGGTATCTTTTGGGGACCCCCCCCCCTCTGCAGAATTGGAAAGTTTTCTTCCTGGTAAAATGTGTTTTTTTTGCCCCACTCCCTGTCTCTTTGGTCCTTATTTTGCAAGAAAACTCCTGGGAAAACTTCTGAGAAACTCATACTTTACCAATTTGCCGTGGAGCCTTATTCGTCATTTTCTTCTATTGCTGCCGCCTCTTTTATTGATACCAGCTGGGCCTGGGGGTGGGGGATGCTCCCCCTTGCATTGGGGGCAAACAAACTCAGCATCCCTGCTCTTCTGGTTTGAAAGCTGCTTCAGGTCCGTCCGGTCCCCCCTTTGATATCCCTTTTTAACAAAATAAAACCCCTTTCTCCCCCTCCCCCCTTATCCCAAGGGCTGCATTCACAGGACATGCTTAACCTGCTTTCCCGAAGGAACCCCCTTTTCTGACTTCACCCGAGACCAGGCTGGGTGAATTTGTGCATTTGGGAATTTGTGCATGTGGGACAATGCAGAACTGGCAACCTGGGTGAAAGACTAACCAGCTTTAAGTCGCAATTGTCTTAGTGCAAAGGGCAGTTGTCTTTTGCGGGGAAGGGACAGCATGTGGGTTGTGTGAATGCTCAGCCAGGCAGAGGGAAAGATCTGAACTCGGGGCTGAACTGTAGACATTTGGGAAAAAAGTTTTGTGGTAGCGTTTATATCGATCTTAGCAACTTTTAAGATAAGTGGACTTCAATTCCCAGAATTCCCCAGCCAGCCATGCTGGCTAGGGAATTCTGGGAGTTGATGTCCACCCATCTTAAAAGGCTGGGGGGAAAAAAAACACACCATTTTGATGGTTTTCCCGATGGACATCCTTTCAAGAAATAGCCAGCGCAGCTTTGGAGTCCAACAAGCTTAATCATAATTGATTGAATCATGGTTTAGTGAGAAAATCAACTTTTCTGCATTTGCAGCCCCCCCCCCCCCAAAACAGACTGCCTATCTTTCTTTAGACTACGTTGGGTGTTTGAAATATTATGTGTGATCTGAACCTCATAGGCAACATTTCAACATCCAAGCAGCGTTATTTGGATTTTGGCTTGTTCCGTGAACCTTGCCAAATGTGCATTGTTTATAAACCACTATTGGACCAGCTATGGCTTGGTTACATGAAGCCAGCTGTTGCTTCAGTCTTTAAAAGTCCCCATTTTTTTTCCTTCATGCTCAGAACAAACTTCAAGGACCGGTCGTAAGTCACTTCCTTCAGTAACGTTTTAATTTTGGACAGTCGCTGAACGAATGGTCGTAACTTGAGATAGTCCTCAAGTTACAACATTTACATTTAGTGACTGTTTGAAGTTATAATGGCACTGAAAAAATGTGACTTACAACCCTTTTTCAGACTTATAACCACTGTGGCATCCCTACGGTCATGTGATCAAAATTCAGACGCTTGGCAACTGACTCATATTTATGACGGTTGCAGCGTCCCAGGGTCATGTGATTCCCTTTTGCGACCTTCTGACAAGCAAAGTCAATGGGGAGGCTGGATTCACTTAACAACCATGTTATTAACAGCTGCAGGGACTCACTTAACAACTGTGGCAAGAAAGGTAGTAAAATGGGGCAAAATTCACTTAATGACTGTCTTACTTAACAACAGAAACTTTGGGCTCAATTGTGGTTGTAAATCACTGTACTGTATTATAAAAACAAATCTCATTGAATGAGAATTAGCATTGGTCATTTCGTTGATTTTTGTTTTAAGCAGGAATATTTTGGGAGATTTTCAAACATAGCTTACATGGCAATCTTTAAGTCAGTTTTAATGTCCCTGTTGTGATGGGAATTGTGGGTTAAAACTACTTTTACAGGTGGTCCTTGGTTTATGACCACAAATGAGCCCCACATTTTTGTTGCTAATTGTTAAGTGACAATTAGCAACAAAACAGCAACTTAACAAATTTAACAACAGACAATTGTTGTGCCTTATTTTAAAACTTTTTTGCCACAGTTGTTAAGCGAATCACACGGTTGTTAAATTGACTTTGCTTGTTGGAAACTGGCTGGAAAAGGTCACAAATGCTTGTCACGTGATTCCAGGACAGTGCAACCGTCATAAATACGAGTCAGTTGCAAAGCACCTAAATTTTAATTATATGACCAGCAGTCGTAAGTGTGAAAAATGGACATAAGCCACTTTTTTCAATGCTGCTGTAACTTGCAATGGTCACTAAATGAATGGTTGTAAATCAAGGACTACTTGTACCCAATTTGGAATAATTTACCAAGATTTGGGAAGAACTGTTCTAGAATTATCTTGTGTGATGGGCCATTTGAGCCAGAACAAGCAGGATATTGTGACAGATATGGGTGGAGTTTTGAACCTGGTTTGTTTTGGGGTGCATACCAGAGATGGGTTTCAGCAGGTTCTGACCAGTTCTGGAGAACTGGTATTAGAAATTTTGAATGGTTCGGAAAACCAGTAGTAAAAATTCTGACTTTCCCCCATCTATTCTCTGCCTCCCAAGTCCCAGCTGATCAGGAGGAAATGGGGATTTTGCAGTAACCTTCCCCTGCCATGCCCAACAAGCCACACCCACAGAACCGGTAGTAAAATATTTTGAAACCCATCACTGGTGCACACCCAGAATTTTCAATGGGAAGCTCTGTGGTTCTGGATTTGGCGTGCATCATTTTCAGCGGGAGTTTGTCCTGCACTCCAAACTCAGCAAAATTCTTAGGCATCTGAACTGGAACACGGAGTAATAAGTCCAGGTGTGGAGAAAATTAGGATGGGCCCTCTATTAAACAACTGTGACTTTGAATCCAGGGGTGTTGAGGTCAAAAAAGTCAAGATGGCAGCCACAAACCCTGCCCCTTTTCGGTGTGTCCCCCCCCAAGTGGTACCCAAATTCTAGAAAGGACTTTTTAAAAAAGGCACGGAGTATGTTTAATTTTTTTTTAAAAGCATGCATTTAGTTTAGAATGCTAGCTCCAATTTCTTCCTAATTTGAAATGTTTCATTCTGACGGTTTCTAAGCAGACTCGCCTGAAATGAGATGTGAATGCAGCTAGTGCTGATATAAATAATAGCCCCAATATAAATGGGTAGGGGGTGTTTGACTCTCCTAATCAATATGTGAGTGGGAAGGCCAGCATCTTATTAAGTATGGCTCTGTTGACTAAACTGACTAATGGCCCATTGATAGACAATTTCATTCGACTAGAGATTGAAATTCCTTTTCTTGAGCATTTTGATCCCCGCCTTTAATACTTGTGGCAGTGAGTTCCAGATGTCCAATTATGCATTGGTGTGAAGGTTCAACATCTGTTTGTTCTGTAGGATGAAAACTGGGCAGCCCAGGCAAACACAGGAAACATATTCCATCCTGGGCAGGGATGGATGGATAGGTGGATGGATGGGAAAGAAGGAAGCAGGGGAGAGAGGGAAGCAGGATGGAGTAGAAAGAAGGAAGTGGAGGGGGAAGGAAGGGAGGAAAGGAGGGAGGGAGAGGAGAAGGAAGGAAAAAGAAAGAAAGAGAAAGAAAGAAAGAAAAAAGAGGGAGAGAGGGAAGCAAGGAAAAGGGAGGGAAGGGAGGGAGGGAGGAAGAAATGAAGGAGGGAGGGAGGAAGGAAGGAAAGGAAGGAAGGAAGGGAAGGACAGGGAAGGAAAGAAGGGGAAGGGGAGGGAGAGAGGGAAGGAAGGAATGTAGGATGGAAAGGGAGAAGGAAAAGAGGGAGGGAGAGAGGGAAGAAGGAAGGAATTGGCTGGTGAATTCTGGAAGTTGTGGTCCACGCATCTTAAATATATCTTCTATATTTGCAGGAATTGTCCTCAGGGGCCTCAAAAAAGTCAAAATGCTATGTTAATAAATAGGATGCAAGTATATCTAACAATTTAGTTTATAAGAATGCTCGGTATAGTTATTACAAGAATAAGAGAATGATTAGGAAGATTGAATTTAAAAGTAAAGATAATTGTCGATGCAGAAAGTTGTAAAATATTATATAATATTGTGATACATGTTTTGTATTTTACCATTTGGCGTATGTGTATGTTTTCTTCTTTTTTCTTTTTTTGTCTTTTTCTATTACATTTCTGGTTTTTAAAATGTAAAAAATTCAATAAAAACTATTTTTTTTAAAAAAACAAAAAAGTCAAAATGTCCGTGCCACTACCGGTACGTGAGGGAAGCCCAATTGCCTTTATACCTGCATGTGCAAAGCAGGAGGCCTGGGATTAGGCGCTTGAAGCCGTCATCTTGGCTTGTTTGACCATCCCTGCAGAAATACTCCTGGGCATTGTAGGGGTCTTAGTTGGGTAGAGATGCTGATTTGATTCTGTTGAATTGGTGATTTGGTCCCAAACAAGTGGCAAACATTTGGTCTCCCTTGTAGAATACAGGTAGTCCTTGATTTACAACAAATTTGTTTGGTGGCCTTTCAAAATCACAACGGCATTAAAACAAGTGATTTATGACCGTTTTTCACACTTACGACCCTTGCAGCATTCCGATGGTCATGTGATCAATGGGGGAAGCCAGATTCACTTAACAACCGGGTTACTAACTTCACAACTGCAGTGATTCACTTAACAACGGTGGCAAGAAAAGTCGCAAAGTGGGGCAGAACTCACTTAACAAAGGTCTCGCTGAGCAACGGGAATTTCAGGCTCAATTGTCATAAATCAATTACCTGTAAATGTCAGAATGGAGATAGTGGTCAGGGGTCTTGAACCATTCAGGGATGACGAGGAGAAGCCCATTTTTATCTTCACCTCCCCAAACTCCACAAATGTCAGATAAAACGTAAAAAATAAGTTGCATTGCTTTTCTCCTCTCTGTGGGTGCACCACGACTTATGACCGTAACGGAGCCTGCTCACTATTGTCATAAAGCAAGTCAATAACATGACTGACCTGATTTTACAACCTTTTTAGGATCATTTCATTTTAATGTATGCTGATTAGTGTACATTTAAAGTGACAATGATCTATTCTATTCTATTCTATTCTATTCTATTCTATTCTATTCTATTCTATTCTATTCCATCCAATTCCATATTCCATTCCATTCTACTCAAGGTGTGTCTACGGTAACTTGTTGCTAAGCAACAAGTTGTAAGTCATCTGGTAGTGCTCAAATTGCCATTCAGCCATTTGTCTGAAATGTTATAGGGCAGTGATAGCTAACCTTTTTGCCGTCGTGTGCCAAAAGCGTGGGGAGTGTGGGGCAGTCGTGCACATACCCATAATTCAATCTGCACCCCCCCACACACATGTGTGCTCGACCCCCCCCCCCCCATGCTCCCCATGCTTTTGGCACATGATGGCATGGTAGGCCCGTTTTTTGCCCTCCCCAGGCTCTAGAGGCTTTCTTGGAGCCTGGGGAGGGTGAAAATGGCCTTCCCCACCCCCCGGAGGCCAGAAATGGGCCATTTTCGGCCTCCAGAGGGTCTCCGGGAGGGTGGGGAAGGCCATTTTCACAGTCCCCAGGCTCCTAGAAAGTCTCTGGAGGTTGGGGAGAGCGAAAAACAGGCCTTCCTCACCCATCCCTCAGAGGCCCTCCGGAGGCTGGAAACAGACTGTTTCCCAACTTCTGGTGGGCCCGGAAGGATCAAAAATCAACTGGCTGGCGTATGCGTGCACGGCGGAGCTGAGCTAGGGCAATGCTCGTGTGCTCACCGCTATGGCTCCGTGTGCCACCTGTGGCACATGTGCCATAGGTTCGCCATCACAGTTATAAGGTCTCCTGCCTGAGCAAGGGGTTGGACTAGACGACCTCCAAGGTCCCTTCCAACTCTTAGTTCTAGGGAGAACATGGTTTTTCAGAAAACTGGGTTTGACTATGGCCCTAAAAAGAAAGGAAAGCCACAGCCACGCAGGCCTCACCTGGCAGTTATAAAAGTTGAATTTCCACGCCCTTCTGGTGCCAGCCGATGAGTCATCTCAACAGGCTAATTCGACTCAACGAAGAAAAAAAATTTCAAACCTTGGCACCGAACAAATCAGTGCGTGGGATCCAATTTTTCTAGCTTCGGATCTCCTTCCTCAAAAGTTTTCCTCTCCTCCTTTACAAGAGGACTGCACAAAAGAAACGTAAAAATATTTTACCCTTTCCAAATATATATATATATATATATAAATATTTAAAGAGGAAACACAAAATTAAAATACATGCTTTGGCAAAGGCAATTTTTTTTTTCTTCGTTTTTAATTGCCCGTGTTGTTTTCAGCTTCCTGGAGACGGTGGCTTTGAGATTTTAGATTTGCATCTTTGCCCTATAGCATGAGAAGAAGGAAATTAATAGGTGAACCGACACTAACCACAAATATATTTATTTATTTATTTTGTGAATTTGCATGTTGGTGCTTGTCGCTCAGCTTGTATTAGGTAGTGTAAACTTGGCCTAGCTTTTTTCCAGGACATTTGTTGATTCAGTTACAATATTTCTCTCCCCCCCACCCCCCCCGCAATTTTCTACAGTGCAGATGTTTTTTTGGGGGGCAAAAACCTGCCAGCGTTGAATGGCACGTCACTGGAATTAAATTTGCGTTTCACACACATCTGGAGCTGCACAACTAAGTTTCTAAGTTGCTTTTAACCAGAGGCAGGATAGAGAGAGAAATGGGGGTGGGGATGGAAATGACTTTGGGGTTAAATATATTTTGGAAAGTTAAGACATTTTTGACTCTGGAGGAGACATTCTTCTATAAATACCTAGGGTTGCGTGGGCCGTTAAGGTAGAGTGCTCCAGAATTGGAAGGCTTTGAGGCGATCCATTAAACGAATGGATGCGCGGGTAAAGTGGTTTTTCTGCACAACTTGTATTTGGAAGTGGGTTCGTCTATATTTTGGGACATGGGTTGACGAGAAGGGAACAAGATTAGCCAAGCAGCCATTGGCAAAAAGCTTAATTTATTCCCCTTTGGCTGGTTAATGTGAAGGACAAAAGGATTATGCCAGAAACTGAAGCTCCTCATCCCAATTCCAGGAAGTTTTCGTTCGGTTCTCATCCAGCTTTTGAGTTTTTTGGCAGAATTTCTCGACGGCTGTGCCTAGAACCTGCTAAAGGAGGCCAAGCAGTTTTTCTACTCCTGCCATCAGCAATCTAAGGGATTTTTTTTACAGGTAGTCCTCAATTTACAACCACAATTGAGCCCACAATTTCTGTTGCCAAGTGAGGAAATTTGTTAAGTGAATTCGGCCCCAGTTTACGACTTTCCTCGCCACATCTGTTAAGTGAATCGCTGCGGTTCTTCAATTAGTAACGCGGTTGTTAAGTGAATCTGGTTTTCCCCATGGACTTTGCTTGTCAGAAGGTCGTAAAAGGAGATCACATCGCTCCGGGACACGGCAAGCATCATAAATGTGAGTCGATTGTCAAGCCTCCCAATTTTGATCACCTAATCGTGGGGATGCTGCGGTGGTCATAAATGTGAAAAACGATGATGGGTCACTTTTTTCACTTAACTTTGAATGGTCACTAAATGAACTGTCATATGTCGAGGAGTACCTGTACTCCATCGGTATTTGCCGTTTCATTGAATTGGCTGCTGACTGTGTTTTTGAATTTCTTAAATGCTGATTTTTAACGGCTGAATATTGTGGATGGAAATTAATCCAGGAGAGAAGCAACCTGGAATTAAGGAGATACTTCCTAACAGTGAGGACAATTAACCAGTGGAACGACCTGCCACCAGAAGTATTCGGTGCCTTCATCACTAGAGATTTTTAAGAAGAGACTCAACAACTATTTGTCTGAAATGGTATACGGCATCCTGCTTGAACAGGGGGCTGGACTAGAAGACCTCTAAGGTCCCTTCCAGTGCTATTCTGATTTATTGGTTGAACTTAAGCTTTGTTCTACAGTTTAGGTAATCCTCAACTTGTAACCATTCATTCAGTGACCATTTGAAGTTACAGCGGCAGTGCCATTTTTCACACTTAACAACCATTTGCAGCACCCCTGTGATCACATGATCAAAATATTGGCGGCTCGGCAACCGGTTCCTATTTGCGACGGTTGGAGTCTCCTGGGGTCACGTGATCCCCTTTTGCGACCGTCTGAAAAGCCAAGTCCATGGGGAAACCAGATTCACTTAACAACCAATATCGCTAACTTAAGAACTGCAGCCATTCGCTTTACAACCGTGGCAAGAAAGGTTGTAAAATGGAGCAAAACTGACTTCACCACTGTCTCGTTCAGCAACGGAAAATATGGGGGGGGGGTCATTTGGGGCCCCAAAGTCTCCCCAAAAAAGTGTCACAACATAGAATAAATCTTCTCCTGAAGTAGCACCAGAGAGATCTCTTCTCAAGCCACTCATCCAGCTCTTTTCAAAATGATCCTTTCAGGCGCGTAAATGTATTTTGTCCGTTTAATATCATCCATTTAATTACCGTATGTCATCCTGCCTCTCTGGGCCTGGTGACTCAGAAGCCACTGACCTTTGAGCCGTTGGGCCTTGGCAACAGACTCGGGAACATGGGTGGCAGAGCCCTGAGGTTTGATCCCTTCACTTTTTGTACAGGGAGTCCTCGACTTACGGCCACGATTGGGGCCAAGGATTTCTCTTGCTAAACGAGGGAAATTGTTCACCGAGCAAGGCCCAATTTTACAAACCGTTTGCCCGTTCTCACTAAGCGAAGCACTGATGTTGTTAAGTGAATCCCACGGACGTTAAGCAAATCTGGTTTCTCCCATTGGCTTTGCTTGTCAGAAGGTCACAAAAGGGGATCACGTGACCAGCGGTAGGTTTCACATTTTGTTACCACCGGTTTGCCACGCGCACGCTTCGTTCATGTGCCCACCTTCCATGCATGCCCCCGGCATCAAACGTGCCCAAATAGGATGGCATAGCACCTGGGCGGGCCTACCAGCGATCTCCGCTACCGATTCACCCGAACCGGTATGAACCGGGTGGGTGGGCCCACCAATGATCTCCGCTACCAGTTCACTTGAACCGGTACGAACCGGGTGGGCGGGCCCACCAATGATCTCCGCTACCAGTTCACTTGAACCAGTATGAATCGGGTGGGCAGGCCCACCAATGATCTCCGCTACCAGTTCACTCGAACCGGTACGAACCGAATGGGCGGGCCCACCAATGATCTCCGCTACCAATTCACTCGAACTGGTATGAACTGGCACAAACTGGCTGAATACTATTTCTGCACATGTCTCCAGGACACAATAACCGTGATAAATATGAGTCAGTTGCTGAGCGTCTGTATTTTGATTGCGTGACCATGGAGATGCCGCAACGGTCGTAATGTGGAAAAACGGTCCTAAGTCACTTTTTGCGGTGCCGCTGTAAACCAGATTCACTTAACCAGGTTACTAACTTAACCAATGCTTGACGAAGGCGGCAAGAAAAATCGTAAAACGGGACCAAACTTACTTAACCGATTTGTCGCTTAAGCAACATAAATGTGTGGCTCAATTGTGGTCGTAAGTTGAGGACCACCTGTATAACCCATCGTCCCCATGGAAAAACTGGTCCTAACTTTTCAAATGTGAGCTTTGGAGAGAAAACTCCCAGTCGAAAATCTTGCTTGTTGAGCGGGGGTCAAAGCTGGTCAGGGTTGGGGTGCGGCTTGTTTACAACGCTGCGGAAAATGCCATTTAAGAGGCTCTTGTAGACACTTGATGGAGCAGCTTTGGAATGGAGAAATTCCACCTGGATTGAGCAACCTTTTTCCCTCCTTGTCAATCATGTCATTATTTTTATTTTTATTTTATTTTTTTTGGTATTTTGGTTTTGTTTTGAAGTTGGTGAAAGTTGTCGCACTTTCTAGATTTCTCCAGGCACTGATTCTTAAGAGGAAAGGAACGTAATATGCCTGGTCCTCAACTTATGACCATTTGCCCCATTTTGTGACCTTTTTTTGCCACCGTGGTTAAGTGAATTGCCAGCAAGTGAATTGGTCTCCGGGATTGGCAGCCCAGAGACTGGAATTGGTTCAAGGCATCATTTGATTTAGCTAACCAGGTTTAATTCATTGATAACAGCTTAGCCAAAGTCCACCCTATCTGGATTGGCAATGTGGCTGCTTTTGAAAGGCCTGTATACCGGTAGTCCTCTACTTACAACAGTTCATTTAGTGACCATTCAAAGTTACAACGGCACTGAAAATAGTGAGTTATTGCCGTTTGTCACAGTAACCACCTTTGTAGCATCCATCCATGATCATGTGATCAGAATTCAGATGCTTGGCAAATGACTCATACTTGTGACCAGGGGTGGGCGTCAAAAATTTTAGCAAGGGTTTCTCTGCCTGGTTGCTGGGTGGGTGTGATCATGGTGGGCGTGGCCTAGTCGGCCTCCTGCACCACGGGGGGTGGGGGATTTTGCCCTCTCCAGGCTCCGGAGGCTTTCCTCAAACCTCTGAGAAGGTGAAAACGGCCTCCCCAGGCTCCGGAGGCCCTCTGGAGGCCAGAAATGGAGAAATGGAAACTTTCAGTAGGCCCGTTTTTCGGCCTTCCCGAGCCTCCGCACGTGCCCTGCACTTACCTGCATCCAAAAGAGGCTGCATGGAGACTCCTGGGAAGGGCGGGGCGGGGTGGGCGGGGCCAGCTAGGAATGGGATTTGTGGGTTCTCCGAACTTCACAGAAACTTAGCTAGAGGTTCTCCCGAACCCCTATAAACCACCAGCAGCCCACCCCTGTTTATGACGGTTGCAGTGTCCCAGGGTCACATGACATGATCCCCTTTTGCGACCTTCTGACAAACAAAGTCCATGGGGAAGACCAGATTCATTTAACGGCCGTGTTGCTAACTTAACAACTGCGGGGATTCACTTACCAACGGTGGCAAGAAAGGTCGTAGAATGGGCCGAAACTCACTTAACTTAACAAAACTCACTAAGTGAGACGCTTAGCAACAGAAATGTTTGGCTCAGTTGTGGTCGTAAATCGAGGGCTTCCTGTATATCAGCCGCTCTCTCTCTCTCTTTTTCTTTAGCCCCTCTTCGGTTTCTTTGAGTGAGGTTGGATGAGTCATATTTGAATGAGAAAAGGCAAATAAATTCTTCCCCAACTTTGAGAAGAAATCCTTTTCCAACCTCTTAAAAGGCAGATCTGCAAACCCACCATGGCTTTGGAGCAACCTCTGAGTTGCAGCCGAATCATTTCTTAGCAGAGGAAGAAAAATCGGTGGTAAAAGAGACTTTATTGTAAGCAATTCCAGACCCAATTTCGGCTGCCTCTTTGTCCAAGAGAGCTGGAGGAAAAAAAAAATCAATAAAATACTGCACTTGGAATGCCTCAGACATAATAATATAAGTGGGACCAGCACATACAATTAATGTGTTGCTGATAGAGAATATTTGTAGCTCCAGGTTGGATGGTGGGGTCCTAAGGTGCTCTCTGAGCTGGGTTATTTTCTTGTAGACATTTCATGACCCAGCTAGGTAATCTCATCAGTGCTAGGAGACGTGTGTATATGAAATAATACATTCCATTATTTAACTCTAAAGAATTAAAGATCCTAAGAATTATAGATGTAAGAGAGGTTACGTAAAGGGGTATGTAAAGTCCCCAAAACTTTAAAAAAGGGAATAACATGAAGACATTATTAGGTTCATAAGATATCCGTTCATCAATAAATGGTAGTATTGCAGTTCATTTCAACAGCAAGGAGACCCCCCCAAAATTGAACATACTGGTTTTGGGGTGGGGAGGAGATGCTCGCATTAAAATGTATGAACAAACCGGTTTTTTGTTTTTATTTTTACTTTCTCTACACTTTCCTTCTTTCTTTGCTCCTGTCCTTCTTCTCTTTCTTGATTTAGCATCCAGCTCGTATTTTAAAGCTGCTTCTTGTCTCTTCTCCTTTGCCTTTAATGCACCAAGTTGATTGGATCTTTCTTTGCACAGCTGGAGATGCCCAGAATGGTAACTCATCCTGGATACCATAAATAGCCTTTTTAGAGCCTCTTTTGCTATAAGCATCCTTGGATTCTTTCTTGCTTGCTTGCTGTTTGTTCACTCTCATCTGTCATTTTATATTTTTTCTTTAATTTCTTTTTCTTTTTTCTTTCACTCTTGCTTTCTTTTTTTCTATTTCTCTTTTTTCCTTTGTTTCTCTTTCTGTCTCTCTATTTGTTTTACTTTATTTCTTTTTTTTCTATTTCTCTGTTTTCCTTTCTTTCTCTCGCGCTCCCTTCTTTTGTCTCTCTTTCCTTTTTTCCCTATTCTATTCCTCTCCCTATTTCTTTCCTTTCCCTTTCTGTCTCCTTTTCTCCTTTTTCTTCTTCTTTTTTCCTGTCTTTTATTCTTTCTCTCTCTCTCTCCCTCTGTTTCTCTTTCTCTTCGTTTCTTTTTTTTTCCTTTCTTTCTCTCGCGTTCTTTCTTTTATCTCTCACTTTCCTTCCTTTTTCTATTCCTCTCCCTATTTCTTTCTTTTGCCTATTTCCTTTCCCTTTCTCTCATTTTCTGTCTCCTTTTCTCCTTTTTCATCTTCTTTTTTCCTGTCTTTTATTCTTTCTCTCTCTCTTCCTCTGTTTCTCTTTCTCTTCGTTTCTTTTTCTTTTTTCCTTTCTTTCTCTCGCATTCTTTCTTTTATCTCTCGCTTTCCTTCATTTTTCTATTCCTCTCCCTATTTCTTTCTTTTCCCTATTTCCTTTCCCTTTCTCTCATTTTCTGTCTCCTTTTCTCTTTTTTCATCTCCTTTTTTCCTGTCTTTTATTCTTTCTCTCTCTCTTTCCCTCTCTGTTTCTCTTTCTCTTTGTTTCTTTTTCTTTTTTCCTTTCTTTCTCTCGCGCTCTTTCTTTTATCTCTCTCGCTTTCCTTTCTTTTTCTATTCCTCTCCCTATTTCTTTCTTTTTCTTTTCTTTTTCCTTTCCCTTCCTCTCACTGGCGGTCTCCTTTTCTCCTTTTTTCTTTTTCTTCTTTTTCTTCTTTTTTCCTGTCTTTTATTCTTTCTTTCTCTTTCTCTTTCCCTCTCTGTTTTTCCTTTGTTTCTTTTTCTCTTTGTTTCTTTTTTTCCCCTTTTTCTTTCTTTCTTCCCCACCCCTTTCACGCACATAAACAATCCAATTTTGACCTGCTCCGCCCAGGGAAAAAATGGAAAGAGCCAACAGCCTTGTGTCCAAAATAGTGGTTTCCGACTCCGTAATTTTAAGAGTGCCCTTTAAAAAGAGTACCAAGGTTTTAATTTTCAGCAGTGGCCACCTCCGCTGCACATTTGTCCTGGACTTCTCACCCCTGCCACCTAAAATTGGGTGCAATCAGGGGTGAAGGGTGACGTTACAGTGTTTTGGTTTAGACCCACATCTGGAACATCTGTATTTTTAGTCAGGGAACAGATTAGTACACCAAGGAGAGCTTAAAATGGCCCTGTAACTTAGAATTTCCTTTGTTTTCCTGTGTGCGATGCGTATGCAGGCTCTAAATATAAATCCACACTTTAGGAAAGAGGCATCTATTTTGGAATCACCTGCAGGGCAGAGCAAATCACAGAGGTTCTCTGTGGGAGAGAAAGAAATTATAAATATCTTTTTGTGGCCAACTTCTGAGAATCAAGAGGCCATGCAGATAGTCCTCGACTTACAACGGTTCATTTAGTGACTATTTAAAATTTACAGCAGCACTGGGAAAAGGGACTTCTGATCATTTTTCACATTTAGGACTGTTGCCTGCATCCCTGTGGTCCTGCGATCAAAATATACAGACGCTTGGCAGCTGATTCGTATTTATGACGATTGCAGCATCCAGGGGTCAAGTGATTACTTTTTTTTTTTTAATTTATTTATTTATTTATTGGTTCAATTTATATGCTGCCCTTCTCCGGAGACTCAGGGCGGCTTACAATGCGTTAAGCAATAGCCGTCATACTTTTATATATACCTGCTTAGTAGGGCTTTTTGCGACCTCCTGACAAGCAAAGTCAACGGGGAAACCGGATTCACTTAACAACTGGCTTACTAAATTAACAACTGCAGTGATTTGCTTAGGGACTGTAGCAAGAAATGTTATAAAACGGCCCAAAACTCACTTAATAAATGTTCCACTTTGCAAACAGAAATGTTGGGCTCAGTTGTGGTCGTAAGTCGAGAACTTATTTATTTAGCGTATGGTTGGTCACACACAGTATTAAAACACTTCATTTTTACAGGTTAAAAACAATAAAAACAATAAAAAAACAGTAAGAAAACCTAAAAGGAAAACAGAGATAATATTTCAAAGTTTAATGTCGAGTTTGGAGATCCAGAGTCAAGAACTACCTGTACTTCACAGCACAGAACCAGAACAGAAAATATTCTTGGGGTGCCTTGGGAATAAAACCCCATCACGTCCACAGATCTGGGAAGCATACATGGGATTGTAGTTTAGTTTATGGAACTTCTCGCCACAAGATCTGGAGTTCTCTTAAGTCCATAGCAGAGTGGCCAAAGATCCCTGCATTCAGCCTCCATTTTGGGTCAGCATGGAGAGAAGCCACAAGAGAATATTGGACTAGGATTCCCACTGGGGAATTCTGGGAGTTGAAATCCACATGTCTTAAGGTAGCCAAGGTTAAGAAAAGCTGCTGACCAGGGAATTCTGGGAGTTGAAGTCCTCACATGTTAAGATGGCCAAGGTTGAAAAGCATTGCTGACCAGGGAATTCTGGGAGTTGAAGTCCTCACATGTTAAGATGGCCAAGGTTGAGAAGCACTGCTGACCAGGGAATTCTGGGAGTTGAAGTCCTCACATGTTAAGATGGCCAAGATTGAAAAGCATTGCTGACCAGGGAATTCTGGGAGTTGAAGTCCTCACATGTTAAGATTGCCAAGGTTGAGAAGCACTGCTGACCAGGGAATTCTGGGAGTTGAAGTCCTCACATGTTAAGATGTCCAAGATTGAGAAGCACTGCTGGTTGGGGAATTCTGGGAGTTGAAGTCCTCACATGTTAAGATGGCCAAGATTGAGAAGCACTGCTGGTTGGGGAATTCTGGGAGTTGAAGTCCTCACATGTTAAGATGGCCAAGGTTGAGAAGCACTGCTGGTTGGGGAATTCTGGGAGTTGAAGTCCACACCTCTTAAATTGGCCAAGGTTGAGAAACAACAAGTAACAACATGAAATTTTATACAGAAAAGCTAAGAATACATTTTTAACATTCATGAGGGGAGGCTGAATTTTGTCCCAGTATAAAATGTGTATTTCAGCTCTCTACCAACACTTCGCAAAGCAGGGCATAAATTTAGGGGTTCAGGCAAGACAGGCCCGTTCTGATGTTGGCGCTGTTCATTGCAACTGATTAAAATCCTGTTTGTCAGCCCCACACATGCAGGCCTCACAGAAAGTTAGAAATAAATACCTATTTTTTTTTTCTCTCTCTCTCACTCTCTCTTTGGTCGGACATCAAAGGGAAATTAATTCTTCCCCTGTGTTGCAATTCTTCCATCTTGCCTGTAAAACCGGTTAGGTGACTTTTAGTGAGGTCAGCAGGAACTTTAGCACAAAGGCTAAGGGCGCACTTCAATAAAGGTGTGTTGGAAGGTTTAAAGTACACAACTGTAATTGCAGAAGGGTCCCATGTTTGAAGATGTTCGGCTCAGGAAATTGCTGGCTCCTTCCTGTTTCTTTACCAGGCGGTCCTGGATTTACGACCATTCACTTAGTGACCGTTCGAAGTTCAAACAGCATTGAGAACAGTGACTTCTGACCATTTATTCACACTTAACAACCATCGCGTGATCAAAGCTCGGGCGCTCAGCACTTGCCTCGTATTTATGACGGTTGCAACATCCTCGGGTGTTATTTATTAGTTCAATTTATATGCCGCCCTTCTCCGAAGACTCAGGGCGGCTTACAATGCACTTATAGCAATAGCCTTCATTCTTTTGTATATACCTGCTTATTTAGGGCTTTTGCCCCCCCCCCATAAGCGGTGTTTCTACAAAGTCAGCTTATTGCCCCCCACAACCCGGGTCCTCAATTTACCTACCTCGGAAGGATGGAAGGCTGAGTCAACCTTGAGCCTGGTGAGATTTGAACTCGCACAAATTGCAGGCAGCTGGCAGCTAAGTGCTACAATAACAGCACTTAGTCCGCTGCACCACCAAGGCTCTTGTGTGATCTCCTTTTGCGTCCTTCTGACGAGCAGAATCAATGGGGAAGCCAGATCCACTTAACAACCATGCTACTATCGTCACAACTGCAGTGGTTCAATTTACAGCTATGTTACTGCTCGACTAAGAAGAGCAGTGATTCGCTTAGCAACTCGTCTTCTTTTAATTGACCCCATAATCCCTTGCGGAGTGGAGTCTGAGCAGTGGTGAAATCCTCCACAGATTGCCACCGGGTCGCTGCCGGCGCAGGCACACTGCACGCCAAACACATGCTCTGCATGGAAAAAGGAGGCTTGGGAAGGTAAGTAGAATGGGGGGGGGGGGGACCAGCTGTGCCGCGTGATTTAGATTCGCTAGAAAGCAAGATTTCCTGCTTTCTAGCAGATATAAATCGTGCGGCACAGCTGATCGTCGGAAATAACGGTTCAGACAAACTGGTAGCTTTTTTTTTTTTACTACTGGTTCGCCTGAACCGGTGCGAACCGGTAGCATTTCACCACTGGGTCTCAGCAACTGAATGAAGCTGAGTGTTTACTGCCCTTCCTGTCGCCAATGCGGAGTTTTGTTCAGCAGATACATTCTCATTTTGTGCCCAGAGAGAGAACTATCTGCCTCTACCTAGGTTTGAACTCACGGCCTCCCGATTGTGAGGCTGAGGGCTCCACCTCTGGGCCACCGCACCACTCGACTCACTTAACAACTGTGATATCAAAAGTCGTAACGTGGGGCAAAGCTCACTTCACCCCTGTCTCACTTAGCCACAGACATTTTGGGCTCAGTTGCAGTCGTACGTGAAAGACTACCTATATAGCAGGTCATTTCTGAATGTCTGAACCCTCATCTCTTCTTCGGTGGCTTGTTCAGGCAAATAACTCTCGAAATGCAAATTGCAATCTGAGGAGTGTTGGAATTTGCAGAGTTTAAAAAGAAATGGCTTCTTTTTAAAAAGTGATTTCTTTAACCCCAATGTAGGGTTGCCTAATCTGATGCTATCTGAGCAAATATTTGAACTGGGCTTTCCTCCTTTGTCACTATAATCCAAAATTCCTTGGAGCGGTTGGGAGATTGATTGATCAATGTAATTGATTGATAGTGCAATTGACATCAATCAGTATCCTTAAGCTGATTGAATCAGTCCAAACAATCGTCCACTATAGTGTGCCATGTGTCCAGTCAGATGCTTAAGCAAGCCCTCAAACGGGGCCTAAACATTGCTTCTCCTACCCCCGCATTGATGGATCTTGAGAACTTTAAGGTAGACTGCTCCTGTGCAGGAATAACAGAATAACAGTGTTGGAAGGGAATTGAAGGTCTTCTAGTCCAACCTTAAGAAGATGGTTATCCAATCTCTTCTTCAAAACTTCCAGTATTGGAGCATTCACAACTTCTGGAGGCAAGTTGTTCCACTGGTTAATTGTTCTAACTGTCAGGAAATTCCTCCTTAGTTCTAGATTGCTTCTCTCCTCGATTAGTTTCGATCCATCGCTTCTTGTCCTGCCTTTGAGTGCTTTGGAGAATAGTTTGACTCCCTCTTGTTTGGGGCAGCCCCTCAAATATTGGAAGACTGCTATCATGTCTCCCCTAGTCCTTCTTTTCATCAAAGTAGACATTCTCAGTTCCAGCAATTCTTCATATGTTTTAGCCTCCCGTCCCCTAATCATCTTTGTTGCCCTTCTCTGCACTCTTTTCTAGAGTCTCAACATCTTATTATTATTATTTATTTATGTATTTATTTATTAATGAGATTTATATGCCGCCCTATCTCCAGCCGGACTCAGGGCGGCTCACAACAGTTAAGAAACATCTAATAAAAAGTTAAAAAATTAAATCCAAAGCTCATAATTTAACAGTTAAAAGTACAATTAAGACTAAACAAGTTAAAATTAAATTAAAACCCCATCAGTCCAGGTGCCATCCAAATACGGTGCCATCCAAAACTGGATGCAATATTCCAAGTGTGGCCTTACCAAGGCATTATAAAGTGGTATTAACACTTCGCATGATCTTGATTCTCTCCCTCTGTTTTTGCAGCCCAGAAGTGTGTTGGCTTTTTTGGCTGCTGCAGCACACGGCTGGCTCGTATTTAAATGATTGTCCACTAAATACTCGAACACCCTTCTGACAGTTATTACTATTGAGTCATGTGCCACGTATTCTACACCTGTGCATAGAATAAAGCTTTCTTAGGCTGCTGTTCTCAAATGTACTTGGCATCTGACACTATTGTGTATTCTCTGGGTGGTTGACAATAGTTGTTATGCTGTTGGAGGCTGGCAAGACACAGCTGTTAACGAAGTTATTTTGAAGCAATGGATTTAAGCACGAATAAACTCAAATGAAATCCTGGAAGACCAGTGAAGACCAAACACAGTCCCAGTGTTCAAAAAGAGGTAACGGAGGACCTTAGAAACGGTAGACAATTTCTGTGCTAAGGGTTGTGACCCAGAATAGCTGAGAATTAACTCATTCTCAGCGTAGACCAAGCTAATTCAAATCAAATTCTTCATAACACAATTTTTCTGGAGGCCTTATCACCAACCTTGGTCTACTGTGGCAAGCTGCCAAAGGCTTTTCTTGGCAAAAGTTCAGAAGCAGAAGACACCGACAAGAAATAAATGCAGCAAGACAAGAAACAAATCCATCAACGTTGTTTTCCGACAAAGAGCCCAAGAGCCGTTGCTGGTCTTTTAAGCCTTATGGGAGGGGCCAATCATCTCTTGGCCTTACTCCCGAGTCGTCCTTTTTGCTTTAGCTGCTCTTGCCTTCTGGCAGCCCTTATGTATTTATTTATTAATGAGATTTATATTAATGAGATTTATATTTATGTGCACTAGGAACAGGCTCCTCCTGTTACTCTGCCTCTCTACTGTCAGCCTCTGGAGGCTCTAGAGTTTGCACATCACTCCCCGATGGCCCTGGCCCCATCTCTGCCTCCGACACAGAGCCCTCATTCGGGCCTTCCCCAGCCTCCAGGACTGGCCCATGTTCTTCCTCGGCCTCCTCACTGTCCGACTCCACTGCCAGCTCCGCAGGCTGCTGGCGGACCACAACACTAAGATTCAGGAACAGGTTGTTAAATAGCGTGTCTGGGAGCACATAAAACCGCCATTTCTCAAAGCCAATATGGATTGATCAGGAACAATTCAAGTCAAAAGTGGATTCTTAAACTTCTTAGACTCTAATGTCATTCCAGTCCTTGTTTGCTATCAATTCTTTTTCTGTGATAAAACGGGCTACAGGTAGTCCTCGGCTTACGACCACAATTGATTCCAAAGTTTCTGTTGCTGAGTGAAATATTTATTGAGTGAATTTTGCCCCATTTTACGACTTTTCTTGCCACAGTTGTTAAGTGAATTACTATAGTTGTTAAGTTGGCAACATGGTTGTTAAGTGAATCTGGCTTCCCCCGTTGAATTTGCTTGTTAGAAGGTCACAAAAGGAGATCATGTGACCCTGGGACACTGCAGCTGTCATAGTAGTAGCAATAGCAATTATTATTTTATTATTTATTTATTAATTTTATTTCTATACCGCCCTTCTCCCGAAGGACTCAGGGCGGTGTACAGCCTGATTAAAAGCACAAAGACAGACAAAATTTAAAAATAATTAAAATTATTAAATAATTGGCTCAATTATAAAACCCCCAAATTTAAAATCCCATATTTAAAACCAATTAAAATCTTTACATTGATAGCCCGGCCTGGCAGAACATCAAGGTTTTGAGGGCACAGCGAAATACACTTATTTACACTTAATTAGACTTATATTCCGTTTCATAGTGCTTTTACAGCCCTCTCTAAGCGGTTTACAGAGCCCCCAACAATCTGGGTCCTCATTTTACCCATCTCGGAAGGATAGAAGGCTGAGTCAACCTTGAACCTGGTGAGATTCGAACTGCCAAATTGCAGTCAGCCGGCAGTCAGCAGAAGTAGCCTGCAGTACTGCACTCTAACCACTGCGCCACCGAAGCTCATAAATATGATCCAGTTGCCAAGTGTCTGGATTTTGATCAGGTGACCATGGGATGCTACAATGGTCTTAAGTGTGAAAAATAGTCATAACTCACTTTTTTCAATGATGTTATAACTTTAAACAGTCACTAAACGAACTGTTATAAGTCAAGGGCTATTTGTACTTTAGTAGAGCAAGGGAATGCTGTGGATGTAGTATATCTTGATTCGCTAAAAGCAATATTCTTAAGGGAGAGACAGATACATGTGGGGACATTGCAAACCCATAGAGTTTGCAAATGATAGAACAGCCACATCCACAGGTTCTGTATAAATCGGGGTGGGCAAATATGGCCCCTTTATGACCTGTGGACTTCAACTCCCAGAATTCCTGAGCCAGCTTGGCTGCCTCAGACATCCTGGGAGTTGAAGTCCACAGGTTGTAAAAAGGCCACAGTTGTCCACCCCTGGTATAAATGCTTCTGCTTTAATCTGGTGTCAGCCCTGTAAGGTAGGCCAGGCCAGGAAACAGCAAGCAATACAGATAGTCCTCGAATTACAACTACAATTGAGCTCCAAATTTTCATTGCTAAGCCAGACAGCTGAGTGAATTTTGCCCCATTTTGCAGCCTTTCTTGGCCCGGCTGTTAAGTGAATCACTGCAGTTATGAAATTAGTAACGTCGTTATTAAGTGAATCTGGCTTCCCCATTGACTTTGCTTGTCGGAAAGTCATAAAAGGGGATCACATGACCCCAGGACACTACATCCGTCATAAATACATGCCAGGTGCCAAGCATCTGAATTTTGATCAGGTGGCCATGCTGCAATGGTCGTAAGTGTGGAAAACCAGTCGTAAGAGTTTTCTTTCTCACGTTTTTTTTTTCCTGGGCTAAATTCATGGGGTTTTTTTGCTGGGAACTCCCAAGTTGGACAGATTGGCTGACTGTTTTAAGAATGAAATCCCAACCCAAAATGATAATTTGGGCCAGCCTTGAATCCTGGCCCAAATCAAACCAGAGACTGTTCAGCTGTGACAAGTATCAGTTCTGCATTCGAAAAGTGGAAGAGAGACGCAGGCCTCGATGGATAGCTGTGCGAGGTTCTACAGACAGACGTTCCCATCTCAATATGAGTCAATGGGGAGCTGCAGCAGCTAAAAAGGCCAACGCAATCCTTGGTTGCATTAAATAGCAGCTTAATGATAATATTCTTCACTGGGTGGAGCGCCTTTTAAAAAGGGCAGAAAGAAAAGGTGAGGTCAGAAAGGGAGAATATTACAAAGTATGAAGGTGTCTTTTTAATGTTCTTAGGTGGACCACACAGAGTTCAAGCAAACACAGATGTGCTAATATAACTTTATTATAAGGCTATATTAACCGAGAGGCAGTTTGGTGTAATGCTCAAGGCATTAGGGCAAAAACCAGGGGACAGTGAGTTCTAGTCCTGCCTTAGGCATGAAAGCTGGTTGGGTGACTTAGGGCCCATCACCAGGAGATGGTGAGTTCTAGTCCTAGTTTAGGCATGAAAGCTGGTTGGGTGATTTATTTATTTATTTATTTATTTATTTATTTATTTATTTATTTATTTATTTATTTATTTATTATTTAAATTTGTATACCGCCCTTCTCCCGAAGGACTCAGGGCGGTGAACAGCCAAAATTTAAAACACATACAGTATAAAAATTAAAAAGAATTAAAACAGAATTAAATCAGCTTGGCTTCCCTACATTTTAAAACCCTTTCCCCATAAAATAACCCATTAAAATTTTAAGCCAGCCCGGCTTGCTGGAATAAGAAGGTTTTTAATGCTCGGCGGAAAGTACGGACGTCTGGGATCAGGGGGTAGCTCCTTCCAGAGGGCGGGTGCCCCCACAGAGAAGGCTCTCCCCCTGGGGGTCGTCAGTCGACATTGCTTGACCAACGGCACCCTAAGGAGACCCTCTCTGTGGGAGCAAATTGGCCGGTGGGAGGTTATCGGTGGCAGAAGGTGGTCTCGTAAGTACCCGTGCCCTAAGCCATGGAGCGCTTTAAAGATGAGAACCAATACCTTGAAGCGCACCCGAAAGACCACCGGGAGCCAGTGCAGCTCGCGCAGGAGAGGTGTTACATGGGAGCGCCATGTCGCCCCCATAATTACCCGTGCAGCCACATTCTGGACCAGCTGGAGCCTCCGAGTGCTCCTCAAGGGGAGCCCCATGTAGAGAGCATTGCAGTAGTGATTTAGGGCCCATCACCAGGAGATGGTGAATTCTAGTCCTAGTTTAGGCATGAAAGCTGGCTGGGTGATTTAGGGCCCATCACCAGGAGATGGTGAGTTCTAATCCTAGTTTAGGCATGAAAGCTGGTTGGGTGACTTAGGGCCCATCACCAGGAGTCCTGCTCCCACTGCGAACCGATAATAAAGGTAAGTGGAAACCACCCCTGAACCACGGTACTAACTTAACAACTGCAGCAATTCACTTAACAACCGTGGAAAGAAAAGTCGGAAACCAGGGCAAAATTTGCTTAACCCCTGTCTCGCCTAGCAACACAAATGCTGGGCTCCGTTGTGGTTGTAAGTCAAGGACTACCTATATATTTTGTCCACAGTGGAGGGTAAAAACCCTTGGTTAAACAGACGCAAAGCGTGACCTAAAGCTGGTTTGTTTCACGTCTCCCAGTCTTTTCTTCAGCCATCCGACCCATCAGCTTTGCATAAGGAGGCCGAGAGAGCGTGTAATTTGCTTAAGCGAGCTGGATAGGGGGATATAATTAGATCTGTCACTCCTTTTGAAAAGATTGGTGGGTGCCCTTGAGGATTTGCACAGATTGAGCTGTGGCTGGGAACAGCAAGATTCTGCATCCCGAGTTGAATTATTAAAAAATTCAGCCGGAATGAGATCACGACAGCCGTGTTCCTGAATTTATTTTTGAACTAAGAATTGAGTAGAGTAGAGTAGAGTAGAGGGGAGCGGAGGGGAAGGGAGAATAGAATAGAATAGAATAGAATAGAATAGAATAGAATAGAATAGAATAGAATAGAATAGAATAGAATAGAATATAGAACAGAATAACAGAGTCGGAAGGGACCTTGGAGGTCTTCTAGTCCAACCCCTCCTGCTTAGGCAGGAAACCCTTCACCACTTCAGACAAATGGTTATCCAACATCTTCTTAAAAACTTCCGGTGTTGGAGCGTTCACAACTTCTGGAGGCAAGTTGTTCCACTGATTATTTGTTCTAACTCTCAGGAAATTTCTCCTTAGTTCTAAGTTGCTTCTCTCCTTGATTAGTTTCCACCCATTGCTTCTTGTCCTGCCTTCAGGTGCTTTGGACAATAGCTTGACTCCCTCTTCTTTGTGGCAGCCCCTGAGGTATTGGAAGACTGCTATCATGTCTCCCCTCGTCCTTCTTTTCATGAAACTAGACATGCCCAGTTCCTGCAACTGTTCTTCATATATTTTAGTCTCCAGTCCCCTAATCCTCTTTGTTGCTCTTCTCTGCACTCTTTCTAGAGTCTCCACATCTTTTTTACATTGTGGCCACCAAAACTGAATGCAGTTTTCCAAGTGTGGCCTTACCAAGGCCTTATAAAGTGGTATTAACACTTCACGTGATCTTTACATAATAGAATAGAATAGAATTCTTTATTGGCCAAGTGTGATTGGATACACAAGGAATTTGTCTTCAGTGCATAAACTCTCAGTATATAAAAGATATAAGTGATAAATCATGATCCTAGTCATCATAAATAAATATATAGATGATAAATACATTCATCACGAATGTATAAACATAAGAGTATTAGAAATTGTGGGGAATAATATAGTATATAATATAATATTATTCCCCACAGCAAAGAGAAGCAGAGTTGATCAAAACTGATTCTTTTATCGAAAGAAAAAGAATATCTCTAACCTTGTTTCTATTTTGAAATTGCTTCCGGATCTTAATAATAATAATAATAATAATTTTATTTCTATACCGCCCTTCTCCCGAAGGACTCAGGGCGGTGTACAGCCTATTTAAAAACACAGACAAAACAACAGTATAAAATTTAAAATAATTAAATAGGTGGCTCAAATTTAAAACCCCAATAAATTTAAATACCCAATTTAAAACTATTGTGTTGATAGTCCATCTTGTGCTTGCGATGAAAAAAAAATGGAACTTTGATTTTGTTTTTCCCAATTAGATAGGTTGATTGTTATAGAAATGGCTTGTATGTATTGTTGTGTAAAAATAAAAAGTTGTGGTTGTAATGTTATCTTCCGTGCTAAAAGGGTAGGACGTTAGTGCTTTTTTTTCCTTTTGTTTCCCTCTTTACACCATTTTTTTTCCCTTTTCTCTCCCCCTCCTCCTAGGCTTCTACTCCTTTTTTTGAATTTCTCTTTGTGTTTGATATTTTGATAAACCAATAACAAGTTACACACGCACACCCCCCAAAAAAGTATCAGAGATTGTGATAGGGAGCCAGATTGGGCAAGCATTTTATGATAGCTGCTGGAGTGTGATTTGCAACCGATATCCCAAATCTCTGCAAAATGATTAATTCAGCCCTCCTGCCATTGTGTTTCTGGTTGAGAATTTTTATCGGCGGATCAAATCAATCATCGGAATCACGTGGTTTCCACTCGCAAGGCTGCAAAAATAGCAAAATATTCTGTAAATATTCTGCCCAGGAGACGCAGGGACCCGTATTATCAGAAAGTGGCTTGATTAAATTAATAAAGAAAAATGCTCCTGTTTGACAGTCTTCTTGATGGAATCAGGACTTTATTTGTTTTAAATCTTTTGAGAAAACCACAGGGGAGAAAAATTACATTGGAATGCACCCTAATATAGAAAAGAATTTTGCAGAACAGTTTTAAGTGTGCTCCGTCAGCAAACTCTAAGCAGAATTGCCCAAAACGGGATAAAATGTTAGATGGGCTACTTAATTTTCAGCACAGATAGCTTCCTAAAATGTCCAGATTCCTGAAATGTGGTTGTGGTGGAGTTGTGCAGCTTTTGGGGAGAAAACATGGCAGGACTTTAATTTTATTAATTCATTCAGATTCTACGCCAGCATTTTGCCATAGTTGGCTTGAAGAATCTCAATAAAACTAACAGTTTTCTTTTCTTTTAAATGGATGTCCAGTGTGAAGACTGTTCCTAATATAAGTAAAACAGTTTGTATGTGCAAAGGAACACCCACATACTTAAAACAATAGAGATGTCAACAAATTCCCTAAAAGGAATGGAAAACTGAGATGGAGGAAAAATTAAAAGGAGGTTTTTGGTTTAAGACCATCCATGCTACTGAATTTCTGAATTTTACTGCAGGACCAAGCCAGATGGACTGACGCTTCAGGATTCAACAGACCACCTTTTAGAGCAAATCAATATATCCATCAAAAGATTTCAAAGTGAATTTCTTTGCTACATAATTTTTTTTTTTTTTTGTATTAGAGGTTTTGAATAGAAGATAACAAAAACTAAGGCAAAGAAGAAAGGAAAGAGAAAAAAGGAAAACACAGTACAAAAAGGAACAATAAAGACAAATAGAAATTTCCAGTTTTCTTTGCAACAAATCCAATAGAATTGCAAAGTTATCTCGTACTTTAGAATGACAAATCACTTTTCTGTTATCCATTTTTTTTTCAAATTACCAAAACCACAAGTGCATTTATTTCTGTTTCATGCAAAAAGTCTCTCAGAGTTTTCATAAATTTAGTCAGTCATAAATTTAGCTATTGCCTTTAATCAGATAAGTTAGTTTAACCATTTCGAGTGAGAAAAAGAGAGCCCAAACGTAATTATGTACAGTACGGGCAGTGCTCGACTTAACCATAATTGAGTCTCGAATTATGGACGTAACTCATGCAGGTCGTTAAGCAGGCCATCACTTGATTTTATTTATTTTTTTTGCAGTGTTCGTTAAACAAATCATTAAGTGGTCATTAAGTGAATTCATTGCTCATTGTTCATCATTCATTTTTTGCTGGACCGAAAGTTAACACCGGTTTCCAGGAAAAAGTATCGTAAATTGTGGTTACTTGACTGTGGGATGCTACAAATGGTCATTTGGCCGAGTACCCAAAATGTGATCATATGTGGATGCATGGACCTTTTTATTTCCCAACTATGATGAGAATTAAAAGACTGCCAGCTTTTCTTTGGGCTGTGCTTTGATTTCCAGGTCTCAGAATTCATACAGGCTATATTGTAGGGATGGACTTCAGCTTCCAAAATTCCCAAATGTGGCAGCTTTAAGAGGGGTGGGCTTCAACACCCCCAGGAGTCTCAAATGTGGCAGCTTTAAGAGGAGTAGAGTTCAATTCCCAGGATTCCCCATCCAGCATGGCTAGCTGAGGAATTCTGGGAGTTGAAGTCCACAGGTCCTAAAGTGGCCATGTTTGAGATACCAGGTTAAGAACCAGAGATCCTGAGTTCTAATTCTGCCTTAGTTATGAAGCCAACTTGAAGACTCTGGGCCTGTCCCTCTCTCTCTTCTCCCCAGGGAGGAGAAGAAGAGAAGGGTAAAACCACTTCTGAAATTTATTGGCAAGAAAACAACAGGGACTTCTACCCTGTTGTTATCTGGAAGGACACCTCACACACATAAACCCAAAACATGTTTTCAGTCAAAAGCGCCTAGGAGGCAGGCTAATAATATGTAGGAAAATGTATCATTAACTTACATTTTTTTCCCCTCCGAGAACCAGTTTGGTGCAGTAATTAAAGGCCCCAGGCTAGAGACCAGGAGGATGCGAGTTCAAATTCTGCCTCAGGCATGAAGCCAGCTGGGTGACCTTGGGCCAGTCACTCACTCACTCGGCCCTGGGAAAAAGACGTTAAAGGAAAACAACATCCCGAAACGATGCCAAGAAAACTTCAGGGACTTGTCCAAGCTATTCGCCAAATATTAAGATTAATTTATTGTGTGACCTACTTTGGCTTTCTGGGAACACAATTTTCCCCGCAAAAGTCTGCATGGCTCTGACTTTCCTAGCTTTCAGGAAAAGGGGGATTTTTTCTCCTGTGTGTGTGTGTTTTTTTTTTAATATTTTGGTGTGCTATCTTGAGCTGTTGTCCAATTATAGGTAGTCCTCCACTTATGACCACAATTGAGCCCCATATTTCTGTTGCTAAACAAGACAGTTCTTAACGAGAGTTGCACCCTGTTTTATGACCTTTTTTTTTGTTGTTAAGTGAATCTAGCTTAACTCTGCTTCTTGGAAACCAGCCGAGAAGGTCGCAAAAGAGTGATCACACAACCCCAGGACACTGAAACCGTCATAAATATGAACCGGTTTCCAAGCATCCAAATTTTGATCATGGGGATACTGGTCATGAATAATTTTTTTTTCAGTGCTGAATGACACAGAACAGTCACTAAATGAAATGTTCTAAGTCTAAATTTAAAAAAAAAAAATTGTTAAAGCACCTGAGGGCAGGACAAGAAGCAACGGATGGAAACTAATCAAGGAGAGAAGCAACCGGGAATTAAGGAGAAATGTCCTGACAGTGAGGATAAATAACCAGTGGAACAGCTTGCCACCAGATGTTGTGGGTGTTTCATCATTGGAGGTTTTTTAAGAAGAGACTGGACAGTCACTTGCCTGAAATGGCATAGAGTACCCTAGTTGAGCAGGGGGTTGGACTAGTGGACCTCCAAGGTCCCTTCCAACTCTATTCTGATTGATTGATTGATTATTACCTGTACATCAGACTTATTAAATTTCTATGCTGCCATCTCACTTGGCAAACTGATTCTGGGCGGGTTACAACTAAAACCATAAATATAAAACCACGTAAAGTACTTTTTAAAAACATGAAATACAGCGATAAAGAGCAAAAAGCAAGATCGGTACATAGTACAGGTAGTCCTCGATGTACGACTCCAATGGAGCCCAAAATTTCTGTTGCTAAGTGAGACAGTAAATTTTTGTCCCATTGTATGACCTTTTTGGCCACAGCGGTTAAGTGAATCACTGCGGTTGTTCCGTTAGTCACACGGTTGTGAAGTGAATCTGGTTCCCCTCGTTGATTTTACCCGTCAGAAGGTCGCAAAGGGGGATCATGTGACACTGCAACCGTCATAAATACGAGTCAGTTGCCAAGCATCTGAATTTTGATCACATGACCATGGGGATGCTGCAACAGTCGTAAGTATGAAAAACGGTCATAAGTCACCTTTTTTCAGTGCCATTGTACCTTTGAACGGCCACTAAGTGGTGTAGGGTTTCCTGCCTAGGCAGGGGGTTGGACTAGAAGACCTCCAAGGTCCCTTCCAACTCTGTTATTCTATTCTATTCTATTCTATTCTATTCTATTCTATTCTATTCTATTCTATTCTATTCTATTCTAAATGAACTGCTGTTAAGTCGAGGTTTAGAGTCTTTCTCTGTTTAGAAGCCATAAGACACGACGACAATGGTGAAAAAAAGAGGATTTTTTGTCAATGTGACAGCAGAATGGAAGCAAAAAAGGCTTAAAAGATTTATACGATCCTAAGGGAAACTGCAGCATTCTCTGGCTTAAAGGACATTATAAAGGTTTTGATTTGATGGAGAGAGAAAAAAACGGAAAAAATTGCACATGGCCAGCAATCAAAAGGGTTACATTATGGAAAAAATCTCCTCATTCGTCCCTAGAATTATTGGCACATTAGGCAGAAAAAAATTAAATAGTTTTACATAAACTATACCAATGTGGATTTTTTTGTTGTTGCTGAGAACATAATATATTTGATGAAATTGTTTGGATAATTCTAGGTTGCTCTCTGGAATTTGAGCTTCCCAAAAACTTCAGTGGAAGATATGATCAGTTTGGTTTCTGTTATACCATTAAAAATATTGTAAGTTATGGTTGAAAAGAAAGGAATATGATGTTTGTTTCTTACTGATATCCTGGCTTTATTTTTTTTACCATAACTCAAAGTAGCAAACGTATCCAAACACATCTTCCTCCTCCTCCTCCTCCTCTCCCCAAAACAACAACCTTGTGAGGTGTGTTGGGTCGAGAGAGAGTGACTGGCCCAAAGTCACTTTGAACGGTCACTAAATGAACTGTTGTAAGTTGAGGACTACCTGGGTTTAATTACCAAATTATAATCCTCCACTTAACAACTGTTTGTTTAGAAGAAGTAATAAAAAAAAAATCTTAGACTGTGCAGAAATGAATAGATTAACTCTGATGATTAAAGATAGAGAAGACTCAGAATATTTTAAAATATGGAATGATTTTTATTATTAGTTGGAGAAGAGATATAAATGATTAATTATATAAGTATGGAAAAATATGTGATGAGTTGAATATTATGTTAGTGATGAATTGGTATTGTGGACTGGATAAGGATCCAGATAGAAGTAATGACAACTATACAGAAGAAGAAGGAAACTTTGGAAGATAACACCAAGATGTCACAGGGAAGAGAAAACTGATGTATTAAATGTTTGTTTGTCTAAAAAATAAAAAACTTTAAAAAAAAACCTGTTTGTTTAGTGGCTGCCCAAAGTTACAATGGCTCTGAAAAAAGTCACTCACGATCATTTTTCACACTTACGACCATGGCAGTATTCCATGGTTATATGATCAAAATTCAAATACTAACTGGTCCGTATTTATGACGGTCGCAGTATCCCGGGGTCATGTGATCCCTTTTGCAACTTTCTGACCAGCAAAGTCAATGTGGGAAGCCAGATTTATTTAACAACCGTGCAACTAACTTAACAATGGCAGTAATTCACTTAACAACTGTGGCGAGGAAGATTGTAAAATGGGTCAAAACTCACTTTAACAAATGTCTCGCTCAGCAACAGAAATTTTCAATTCAAGTTGAGGATGACCTGTATTAGTGAGTGGGTGAGAAACAGGCAGTATTCAGCCGGTTTGGACCAGTTCACCTGAACCGGTGGCGGAAATTGCGGGTGGGCCCACCTACCTACCCTGTCGTTCTCCTGTAACCAGGCAGACCAGCCCGAAAGGCTCTGACGAGCCTTAAATGGCTCTGACGGTCCCACCTCTGACGGTCGATCCCATCCCAGCTGAGTTCCCTGCAACTCAGCTGGGATCGCCAGAAACCATGTAAAAGGAAAAAAGTTTTTTCCCTTTTACTCTGACGATCCCAGCTCTGACGATCCCAGCTGAGTTCCCTGCAACTCAGCTGGGATGGCCAGAGCCATGTAAAAGGGAAAAAGTTTTCCCCCTCCAGCTTGCTTACCTCAGCTGCTAGTCGCAATGCTTGCCTGAATCTATTCCATCAGCAAGCAACTCCCTGCCTGCAATCAAGCAAGCAGGGAGTTGTGGACTTCAACTCCCAGAATTCCTCAGCCAGCAAAGCAAAGTTGGCTGAGGAATTCTGGGAGTTGAAGTCTACAAGTCTTAAAGTTGCCAAGGTTGGAGACCCCTGTTCTATTGGGAAAGTTTTTTTCCCCTTTGGGAGCTTTAAAAAAAATAGTCAATTGGGGTTTTTTTAGTTGTTCTTTTTTAGACCTAGCCATTTAAAGTTTAGGAAGTTTTAAATTTAGCTTTCATATAAAAATAAAATAAAATAAAATAATATTTGTGCACCTTTCTGAGATTTAGTGTGTTTCTGTAGTGTTTCACTCTAACTACACAAACACACAAAATCTCACAAAGCTGTATGTGGAATTTTGTGTGTGTAAAGTGTGAAAGTTGGTTTTTTGGACTTTTTGTGGCTGTGTGAGGTTCCTGCTTGTTGCAGGGGCCATTTTGGGTCTAGCACAGCTGCTTTTACATTGTGGGTGAGCCAGTTGTGTTGTGTTGTGTGTGTTTAGAGTGTGAAAGTTTTTTTGGAGGGGCTTTTTGTGGCTGTGTGAGGTTCCTGCTTGTTGCAGGGGCCATTTTGGGACTAGCACAGCTGCTTTTACATTGTAGGTGAGCCAGCTGATGTTTTTTAATTTTTATTTGGTGTGCATTGGAAGAGGGGTAGTCTTATATGGCGAGTATAGCCCAAACCCTATATTTTAACAGGAAAAGTTGGGGGTCGTCTTATACGCCCAGTCGTCTTATACGCCGGAAAATACGGTAATATGAAACCCACTGCTGGTGGGAAATTAGACAAACTGTGAATTTTATATATTTGACCATATTTATATTACTTTCAAGACTATCTATACAGCCCTGTGTGCTGTATAGCATGTTATTTTCCTCTCTTTGCAAGAACAGATTTAGCTGGTTCAATTCCACAGAAGAGTTTCTCTCGCTCCTAAACCAGAAGACGAAACTATTTTAACGGGTTGTCCCAAAAGTGTTTTTTTCAAGAGGCAACTGGACTTTCTGGTGATTGTTTTTTTAAAACATTTCGCTTCTCATCCATGAAAAGTCTTCAGTTCTGACTGGATGGTGGGGAATGGAAGGATTTATACTCCTTGCAGACAGCTGGTCATTTGCATTCTTTTAGCGGGTTGTTCGGGTCACCTAACGGGTCATCTGTGTCCTCAGGGTCACCTGAGTGGTGCAAATGGGTATGGAGCCTTCATGGAACTTCTTGTTGTGGTCCACCAGCAGTCTGCGGAGCTGGCAGCAGAGTCGGACAATGAGGAGGCTGGGGAGGAACTTGGGCCAGTCCTGGAGTCTGGGGAAGGCCCGGACAAGGGCTCTGCGTTGGAGGCAGAGATGGGGCCAGGGCCATCAGGGAGTGATGCGCAGACTCCGGAGCCCCCAGAGTCGGACAGCAGAGAGACAGAGGAACAGGAGGAGCCTGTTCCTAGTGCACACATGTGCAGAACTGCCAGAAGGCACGAACGGTTCAAACAAAAGGGACGACTTGGGAGTAAGGCCTGGAGATGATTGGCCCCTTCCATAAGGCTTAAAAGAGGAGCAAAGGCACGTGGGCCCTTTGCAGGAAAGCAACATTGTTAATTCTGTTCCCAGTCGGCATCTCTGTTTGATTTTGGAATCCGTGTGACTTTGCCAAGTAGGTCTTTGGCAGAGTGTCAAGGGAGATAAAGGTTGGTGATTATCCCAAAGGACTTTTTGCAACTAATTGGGACCCAGCTGTGAATGAACGTTAATTCACAGCTGTTGCAATAAAAGAGGTTTTGGGGACTACTCGTGTTTTAATGACTCGGCCCTCTAAAATAGAATAGAATAGAATAGAATAACAGAGTTGGAAGGGACCTTGGAGGTCTTCTAGTCCAACCCCTCCTGCTTAGGCAGGAAACCCTACACCACTTCAGACACAGGGTTATCCAACATCAAAGAATGCAAATGCCCAGCTGTCTGCAAGGAGTATAAATCCTTCCATTCCCCACCATCCAATCAGAACTGAAGAAGCTTCTTGGAGGAGAAGCGAAACATCTTCAAAGAAAAACCAGAAAGTCCAATTGCCTCTTGAGGGGGGAAAAAAATCACCTTCTGGACAAACCATGATCTGGATGACTGAGAATCTCCATAGAGATTTTAATGGGTTGTTTTGCAGATGGAAAGGTTAAACTCTGCCAGGAAGTGTGAAGGACAGTTTCTTTGGTGCATAAACAACCTGTTTCCAGGTAACAAAAAAACAGCTGTTGCGGAGAATACATTGATTTATGTAGCTTGCCTGAGCAGGGATGGATGTGACGGCAGAGTTGGCAAGGAGACCTATTGAATCTTGTGTCTTTTTTTTTTTTTCTTCTCTTGCAGCCTCACTTCCTTTCGCTATCCTGACCTTGGTGAATTCTCCCTACAAACGAGGTTTCTACTGTGAGGACACTTCCATCCATTATCCGTACAAACCGGACACCATTACGCATGGGGTGATGGCTGGCGTGACTATTCCTTGCACCGTTTTTATAGTAAGACCGATGTTTGTTTGTTTGTTTTTTTCTCCTCTTCTTCTTCTTGTGCCATATCCGTCATCGGACGTTGACGATCACAGCTGGCGATCCTATTTTTATCAACAGCCGCACGAAAAAGCGCTCTTTCACCAATTTCGTTGTATACACTCAAAGAGCCACTTGGACCCATTTCCTACAGAAAAAAAAGACACACCAGGAGCCACAAAACCTGGGTGGGTGTGGCCAACTCGATGTCACTCATTCCCATCTAGCCACGCCTACCCAGCCACAAAACTATTCTCTATGTCTCTCCCCCACTCTCTCCCCCCTCTGTGTTGTGGCCCGTCAGCGACCTGTGCGGATTGTAGCTGATTCCGACAACGAAGCTGATGTGGTGCTGCGTCAGCAGCCTGTGCAGCTGGAGCTCGAGTCGGACAGTGAGGAGACTGGAGAAGATGTGGTGCCAGAGGCAGGGATTCAGCCAGGGCCTTCAGCACTTCCAGAAGCTCCTTTAAGTGAAGGGGATGAAGAGGAGGAGCCTCTTCTCGATGCACGGGCGCGCAGAGCTGCCAAAAGGCAGGAGTGGCTCCTCAGGAGGAGGTCTCCTCGAGAGTAAGGCCTGGGGCTAATTGGCCACTCCCTTAGCCTATTTAAGAAGGAATACCACTTGCAACAAGCTGTAGAGAACAACTTTAGTTCACTCTCCTTCATGTCTGCAAAACTGCTTCTGGGCTTTCTGCCAACTCTAGTAAGACTGTGATTACCTTATCTTAGAATTCTGGTAGGCTGTTAAGACAGTTCATTAACAGCCTTTGAATGATAAAGACTAAGTTATTGGAGTAAAATAAGCTTTGTATAGAGTTGGTGTGTGCTGCGTTCTTTGGGGTGCGTAACTGGGGCAGAACACTCTGTGTCTCTCCCTCTCTTCCCCTCTCTCACTCCCTCTCTGTGTATCACTCTGTATGTCTCTGTCTCTGTCTCTGTCTCTGTCTCTCTCTCTCTCTCTCTCTCTCTCTCTCTGTGTCTGTGTCTCCCCCTTCTCTTTAGGCGACCGTTCTCCTCCTCCCCCCTCCTCTTGTAACTCCCTGGCCGGCTGTGGCTGAGCCGGGAGCGTTCGTACATACAGGGAGACTCCAGACTGAAGTGGCAGGAAGTGAAGGCTGCCTTATGTGCAAATGTGGCTCGAAGGCAGGTACAGGGCAGCTTCCCTCCTGCATTCTCCGGCAACCCTCTTCCCCCTCCTCCTCTCAGGATGCCCCGGCCGGCTGTGGCTGAGTCGGGAGCTGTGCATGGGCAGGGAGACCCTCCTCAAGTGAGTGCCAAAGCTCAGGAAAGGTGCTCTCAGGGCAAGCAGCGGCTCGCTTAAGGAGGGTCTCTCCGTGCGTGCGCACTCCCAGCTCAGCCGCAGCCAGGGGGTACGAGAGGAAGGGGGGAGGAGTTGCAGTATCCCCATGTTCATGGGATCAAAATTTGGATGCTTGACAACCAGTATCTATTTATGACAGTTGTAGCATCCCAGGGACACATGATCTCCATTTGTGACCTTCCCAGCCAGCTTTCGACAAGCCAAATCGATAGAGGAAGCTGGATTCGCTTAATGACCCTGTGATTCACTTAACAATTGCAGTGATTCACTTAACAACCATGGTAAAAACATCATAAACTGGGTGTGACTCACTTAACCTCCTCACTTAGCAGCAAAAGTTCTGTTCCAATTACGGTTGTAAGTTGAAAACTACTTACACCCTAGGAGGGTAACAAACAGATTAATAATAAAGAAATGAAGAAGAGAAATTGTCATGTTACATGTGCCAAAGAATGGAAATGGGGGATTTGTTTTGGAAAAGCTAATATTTTCTGTCAATCAAAGGATGCCGTAATACAGATAGTCCGTGACTTACAACAGTTCATTTAGCGACTGCTCAAAGTTTACAACAGCACTGGAACAAATAAATTATGACTGTTTTTCACGCTTATGACCATTTCAGCTCAGGCGATCAAAATTGAGACGCTCAGCAACTGACTCATATTTACAATGGTTGCGATGTTCCGGGGTCATGTGATCCCCTTTTGTGACCGTCTGGTGAACAAAGTCAATGGAGAAATCAGATTCATTTAACAACCGTGTTACTCACTTAACAATTGCAGTGAACAACTGTGGCAAGTAAGGTCATAGAATGGGACAAAACTCACTTAACAACTGTCTCACTTAGCAACAGAATGTTTGTGAAATATTGGGCTGAGAATTCTTTTTATCAAATAACACTGAAAGTCTGTTTAACATATTTGGAAATAATTTCTTTTTCTTTCCCAATTTTTCTTTCAAATGTATGTCTACCGTGTTTCCCCGAAAATAAGACCGGGTCTTATATTAATTTTTGCTCCAAAAGACGCATTAGGGCTTATTTTCTGGTTAGGACTTATTTTGGGGGAAAATACAGTACTAAATGCATCCGTCTGGCTGACAATCTGGGGCTTATTTTGGGAGTAGGGCTTATATTACGAGCATTCTGAAAAATCATGCTAGGACTTATTTTCCGGTTGGGTTTTATTTTCGGGGAAACAGTTTTTACTTGGCCCACCTTCTGAGAGATCAGGTGAGGGGCGGACATGTTTCTTTCCTTAACCAAAACCCGCTATTTTGGGGTACAATCTTCTCCCCCACACTTCACCCAGTCCTTCCCAGTATCTTACTGTATTAAGCAGATGGTTTTATTGGTTAAAAAGTGCAGTTAATTGGTATAGGGAGAAATAACCCGCAACCAGTTTCTTTTTTAATTAAAGAGTTAAAATGTTATTTATTTATTTATGTTATGTTATTTAGCATAATAGAGCCTATACAGGGATAGATAAATGTTGATTTTCATTTCCCTCTTTTTGAAAAAAATACATCAATAGTCCTCAGTCTTTGTTTGGTCTTGTGATAATCCTTTTATCTGATTAAAATCAAAGGTGTAGTCTCAAAAAAAGAGATATTAAGTAAGAATGAGCAGGTAATTCCTGAGGTTATACAATAATTGCTCAATATAACGTTAGTAAAAGAGATGGAGCAGTATGTTTAATTGTTTGTATGGTGTCAAAAGGAAGCTTAAACGTTTCAATTTAATGCCAGCATCTGAACTTTACTATTGTTTGGAGATGTGAACAAAGAACCAGCAGATAATTTTAAAACCTTGGGGGTTTTTTTTTCAGCCGTTCTAAATTTCACCCTCTTTTTCTTGATGAGAAACTTAATTAAAGTTTCCGACTCGATGTGGCTGAACAGGGTAAGAGAGTTTGTTCTCCAACTGAAAAATTTAAGGGTGGAATCCGCCATTTCATTTTTCAAGTGCAGGTAGACCTCGACTTAAATGACCACAAAGGAGCCCAAAATTTCTGTTGCTAAGTGAGACATTCGTAAAGTGAATTTTGCCCCATTTTATAACTTTTCCAGATTGTTGGGGGCATTAGGCTGACTCTGTAAACCGTGTAGAAAGGGGCTGCAAAAGCACCGTGAGGTGGTATAAGTCTTAAGTGCTATTGCTGTTGCTATTTTCTTGCCACGGTCATTAAATGAATCACTGTAGTTGGTAAGTGAGTAACCTGGCTGTTAAGTGAATCTGACTTCCCCATTGAAATTGCTTGACAGAAGGTCGCAAAAGGGGATCACGTGACCCCAGGACATTGCAACAGTTATGAGTCAGTTACCAAGCATCTGAATTTTGATCCCGTGACCATAGGAATGCTATAATGGTCGTAAGTGTGAAAAACAGACATAAGTCGCTGTTGTGACTTCGGACGGTCCCTAAATGAACCGTTGTAAGCCAAGGACTACCTGTAAGCACAATTGGTCCTTTTTGCATTTGAGGAATAGAATAGAATAGAATAGAATAGAATAGAATAGAATAGAATAGAATAGAATAGAATAGAATAGAATAGAATAGAACAGAATAAAATATAGAATAGAATAGAAGAATAGAATAGAAAAGAAAAGAATATAGAATAGAATAGAATAGAATAAAATATAGAATAGAATATAGAATAGAATAATAGAATAGAACAGAATATAGAATGAATAAAATAGAATAGAATATAGAACAGAATAAAATATAGAATAGAATAGAATAGAATAGAATATAGAACAGAATAAAATGTAGAATAGAATATAAGAATAGAATAGAATAGAAAAGAATATAGAATAGAATAGAATAGAATAGAATAGAATAGAATAGAATAGAATAGAATAGAATAGAATAGAAGAATAGAATAGAACAGAATATAGAATGAATAGAATAGATTCTATTCTAACCTGATTGTCAATGTATTGACAGTGGCTAGAATTGTGTTTGCTAAAAATTGGAAAAATAAGGAAATACCTAAACAAGATGAAGTTATTAGAAAAATTATGGAATGTGCTGAAATGAGCAAATTGACATTTGAAATTAGAGAACAGGAAGACAAACAATATTATAAGATATGGGATTTATTTTATCAATGGCTAGATAATAAAACATGGAAATGAACTATGAACTATGAAATGGATGTTATAATACAATATATGGAAATGATTTTAATGGGATGAAAATGCCATTGTTAAAGGAATGAGAAATGAAAATAATGATATAAAGATATACGTTAGATTGGTAATATGTGAAATTAGAGAATTAGTAAATGATGAATATGAGATGAAGCACAAAAGATATGTAACCTACCGACACAGTACTTGTGTGATGGATGTTTTTATGTTTTGTTTAAAAATAAAAATAAAAAATTCAAAAAAAAAAAAGCTAATGGCATCTTCACAAGTTCGACCCATCAGATTTGGGGTTTGGAAAGCGAGGAGGGAGGGCGCCATGGATGTCCCAAGGGAACCTCCCCTTTCATTTTTTTTTTTTCTCCTCAGATTTCAGTCGGCGAGGCTTACCTGGTCTACACGGAACGCTTGTACTCCCGTTCCCAGTTTAACAATTACCTGGCCACCCTCTACAAAGTTGTTGGGACGTTCTTGTTCGGTAGCGCCGTCAGCCAGTCGCTAACCGACTTGGCCAAGTACACGATCGGCCGTCTGCGGCCCAATTTCCTGGCTGTCTGTCAGCCAGACTGGACGAAAGTGAATTGCTCGCTTTACGTCCATGTGGAAGACGTGTGCCAGGGCAACTCCAGAAACATCACGGAATCCAGGTAAATTCAACGCTGTCAGTGATGCAGAGGGTCCTCGAATATATTCCCTGGAATTTTTTTTTCAGGAAAACAGATAACACAACTGGTCCTCGTTTAGTGGTCACAATTGGACCTGGAATTTGGTCATTAAGTGAAGCTTAGTGTGCGAGTAGGCGGCAATATAAATTTTCTAAAATAAATAAAATAAACTGTGACTGTGTTTACACTCTTATTTTAGCTTTGCTTTACACCAAGGTTGTGAATACAAGGATTTTTGTAAAGTTACTTTTTCATCCCTGTGGGATGGAAAATGGAACGGTCGCTAAAAGAGGCAGCCACTAAAGGAGGACTATCTGTTTCCATAATTGGCTATTAACCTTTTTTTTCTGGAGTCTTTTGAATCAATTGTAACTCCAGTGACTGCCTGAACATGACCCTGCCGTTTTCTTGGCAAGTGGTTTGCCATTGCGTCATTCCTAGAACTGAGGGAGAGTGGCCGGCCCAAGGTCACCCAATTGGCTTTGTGCCTAAGGCAGAACTTGAACTCATGGTCCTCCAGTTTCTATTCTGCTGCCTTAATCACTGCATCAAACTGCTCCCTAAATTAATGTCTATTAAATTTTGAGGATTTACTCACTCAGTGGCTACACACACAATATTGTTTCTGTCCAAACAGGTCATTGATGTGAAGAAGTTGTTACCCACTACAAAAATTCATTTAGTGGCTGTTCAGTTACAGTGGCACTGAAAAAAGTGACTTATGACCGTTTTTCCCACTTACAACCATTGCAACATCCCCAGAATTTAGCTGCTTGACAGCTGACTCATATTTATGACAGTTGCAGTGATTCCCTTTTGCAACCTTTTGACAAGCAAAGTCAACGGGGAATTCACTTAACAACCCTGTTACTAACTTAAGAACTGCAGTGATTCACTTAACAACCGTGGGAAGAGAGGTTGTAAAATGGGCCAAAACTCACTTCGCAAATGTTTCGCTTAGCGACACAAACTTTGGGCTCAATTGTGGTCGTAAGTCGAGGACTGCCTGTATTGTTTTTGCAAAGGCCACAAACTTTGCAGGAGAAATTTGATCCGCATCCAAAGCTACGTGCGAAAAGGAGATTTCAAATATAACATCACCCAAGAGGGCAAAATACGTAAAAGGAAAAAAAAACTATTTTATTTCAGGAATAGAGGAACGTAAATATGAACAGAATTTCCTGGCATCTCTAAAATCAATGCAGTTATAAATAGATGGTGGTAACCATTAACAAGAAACCGTCAAAAATTAATTAATATTGATTCATCATATTTAATGAATACAGATTAACAGAGTTGGAAGCTGGAAGGGATCTTGTAGGTCATCTAGTCCAACCCCCCTCCGCCCAAGCAGGAGACCCTACCCCATTTCTGACAGATGGCAGTCCAATCTCTTCTTGAAAGCTTCCAGTGATGAAGCTCCCACAGCTTCCGAAGGCAACTTCTCTTCCATGGGTTGATTGTTCTCACTGTCAGAAAATTTCTCCTTATTTCCAGGTTGAATCTCTCCTTGTTCAGTTTCCATCCATTATTCCTTGTCTGGCCTTCAGGTGCTTTGGAAAATAGCTTCACCCCCTCCTCTTTGTGGCAGCCCCTCAAATATTGGAAGACTGCTATCCTGTCTCCCCTGGTCCTTTTCTTCACTAGACTAGCCATGCCCAGTTCCTGCAACTGTTTATCATATATGTTTTAGCCTCCAGTCCCCTCATCATCTTGGGTGCTCTTTGCACTTTTTCTAGAGTCTCAACAACTTTTTAATAGTGTGGAGACCAAAACTGGATGCGGTACTCTAAGTGTGGTCTTACTAAGGCTTTATAGAGTGGTATTAGTACCTCTCTTGATCTTGACTTACAACAGTTCATCGAGTGACTCTTCAAAGTTACAACCGCATTGAAAAAAGTGATTTGTGACTGCTTTTCACACTTAACAACGGTTTCAGCATTTCCCCTATGGTCACACGATCAAAATTCAGACGCTTGGCAATTGACTCATACTTACGACTGTTGCAGTGTCTCAGGGTCATGCGGTCCCCTTTTTTTGCGACCTTCCGACAAGCAAACTCAATGGAGAAGCCAGATTCGCTTAACAACCATGTTACTAATCTAAAGATGGGCAGTGATTCACTTAACAGCTGTGGCCAGAAAGGTCGTGAAGATGGGGCAAAATTCGCTTAGCCGATGTTTCACGTAGCAACAGAAATTTGGGGCTTAGTAAGCTTGTCGATCGAAAGGGTCTGAGCTTGTCTGATGAGCTTGTCTGATCTGCAGTTCAGCGGTTCGAATCCCTGGTGCCGCGTAACGGGGTGAGCTCCCGTGACTTGTCCCAGCTTCTGCCAACCTAGCAGTTCGAAAGCACGTAAAAAAATGCGAGTAGAAAAATAGGGGCCACCTTTGGTGGGAAAGTCACAGCGTTCCCTGCGCCTTTGGCATTGACTCATGCCGGCCACATGACCATGGAGACGTCTTCGGACAGCGCTGGCTCTTCGGCTTTGAAACGGAGATGAGCACCGCCCCCTAGAGTCGGGAACGACTAGCACATACGTGCGAGGGGAACCTTTATATTTACCTTTTATATATATATATATATATTTCTTTTTTGTTCTTCCCTTTCTAGATTGTCATTCTATTCTGGGCATTCCTCCTTTGCGATGTACTGCATGATGTTTTTAGTGGTGAGTGAGTGAGCGGATCGAGGGGTTCAAATGGTTTTCTGGAAGGGGGGGGACGGGACGAAGCTGGATGGATGCCATTTTCGGGACCCAAAGAGGCAGGTTCGTTTGCATTTCAAAGGATCGGGGAAGAAGGGATTGTGAGCAAATGTTTCTCAACCTTAGCCACTTGAAAAGGGGTGGACTTCAACTCCCAGAATTCCCCAGCCAGTCAAGCTGGCTGGGGAATTCTGGGAGTTGAAGTCCACCCCTCTTCAAGTGGTTACACTTCAGAAACTTTAGATTCGAGAGCTCTAACAAAGTTTTGCAGGATGTGGCCAACATTCCCCCACAAATCAGAAAAAAAGAGATCCAATTGACTTCCAAAGCTCCTGGTTCTTTTTTAAAAAAATGAATAAAATTTAAAAAAAATGAGGTAGCAGATGTTCTGCTTTCCCTACCTCAAGGCCTTCTCTACCTCAATTCTGAATTGTAAAATACACACACACACACACACACGGGACATCTGATCGGATTTCCTACTCATTTAAAAAAAGAACTGAGAGGGCACATACAGAACCTCTAAGTAGCTGCCTTGGTCACTGGGAAGGCTTGGAGCAGGGCTGAAATCCAGCAGGTTCTGGATATGCTTTTAAATATGTAAATTTTAATCTGTTTTTAAATTATTGGGGTGTTTTAATTCTGTCTGGGCCAAATTGATTTAATTTGATTTTATCTGGTTTTTTAAATTTTTGTATCTATGTTATTTTATTGTTTGGCTGTTCACCGCCCTGAGTCCTTCGGGTCTAGGGCGGTATACAAATCAAATAAACTAAACTAAACTAAACAAACTGGTAGCGGAAATTTTGAGTAGTTCAGAGAATCGGCAAAACGCCACCTCTGGCTGGCCCCAGAGTGGGGTGGGAGTGGAGATTTTGCAATATCCTTCCTCTGGGAGTGGGGAGGGAATGGGGATTTTGCAGTATCTTTTCCCCAGGAGTGTGGTGGGAATGGGGATTTTGCAACATCCTTTCCCCGGGAGTGGGGAGGGAATGGGGATTTTGCAATATCCTTCCCCCAGGAGTGTGGTGGGAATGGGGATTTTGCAACATCCTTCCCCCAGGAGTGGGGAGGGAATGGGGATTTTGCAGTATTCTTCCCCGAGGAGTGTGGTGGGAATGGGGATTTTGCAACATCCTTTCCCCGGGAGTGGGGAGGGAATGGGGATTTTGCAGTATCCTTTCCCCAGGAGTGTGGTGGGAATGGGGATTTTGCAACATCCTTCCCCCAGGAGTGGGGAGGGAATGGGGATTTTGCAGTATTCTTCCCCGAGGAGTGTGGTGGGAATGGGGATTTTGCAACATCCTTTCCCCGGGAGTGGGGAGGGAATGGGGATTTTGCAGTATTCTTCCCCCAGGAGTGGGGAGGGAATGGGGATTTTGCAGTATCTTTCCCCTGCCACGCCCACCAAACCACACCACACCACGCCCACAAAGCCACGCCCACAGAACCGGTTGTAAAAAAAATTTGGATTTCACCACTGGCTGGGAGGAGGGAGGTTTCTTTCAGGATCTTTCAAATTGGGGGAGGTGGGGGGGAGAGAAATGTTGCATAGTTATTTATTGGCACCTTCCCTTTATTTATTTATTTGCTTCCTTTATTTATTTGCTAACTTTATTTGTTCCCTTCATTTATTCATTTCTATCTATTTGCGTGCTTCCTTTATTTATTCGCATCCTTTATTTATTAATATTTGTTTATTAATTTATTTGCACGCTTTATTTACTTGCTCCCTTTGTTTGTGTGTTTGTTTGCGCACTTCCTTTATCCACTTATTTCTGTACTATATTGATTTTTCCTTGCTTTATTTATTTTTTGGAGACTCCCTATGTTTATTTTCATGCCCTGTGTATTTAGTTGTGAACTTTATTGATTTGCTTCCTTGATTGATTGATTGATTTGCATGCATCCCTTGTTTATTTACCATTTGTGTGCTTTGTTTAGTTGCTTCCTTCTTTCCTCCCTCCCTCCTTCCTTCCTTCTTTCCTCCCTCCTTTCTTCTTCCCTCCTTCCCTCCTTCCTTCCTCCCTTTGTCCCTCCCTCCTTTCCTCCTTACCTCCCTCCTTCCACCATCTCTTGTTTCTCTCTCCCTCCCTCTCATTTCCTTCCTCCCTCGCTCTCTCCCTCCCACTCTCCATTCTTCTTTCTTCCCTTTATCCCTCCCTCCCTCCTCCTTTCCTCCCTCCCTCCATCCTCCCTCACTTCTCTCTCCCTCCCTCCTATTTCCTTCTACCCTCCCTTGCTTCTCTCTCCCTCCCTCTCATTTCCTGCCTCCCTCCCTCTCTCCCTCCCACTCTCCCTCCTTCTTTCTTCCATTTGTCCATCCCTCCCTCCTCCTTTCCTCCCTCCCTCCCTTCTCTCTCCCTCCCTCTTATTTCCTTCCTCCCTCCTTCCCTCCTCCCTTGCTTCTCTCTCCCTCCCTCCCTCCCTCCCATTTCCTACCTCCCTCCCTCCTTCCTTCCACCCTCCCTTGCTTCTCTCTCTCCCTCCCATTTCCTACCTCCCTCCCACTCTCCCTCCTTCTTTCTTCCATTTGTCCCTCCTTCCCTCCTCCTTTCCTCCCTCCCTCACTTCTCTCTCCCTCCCTCCTATTTCCTTCCTCCCGCCTTCCCTCCTTCCCTCCTCCCTTGCTTCTCTCTCCCTCCCTCCCTCCCATTTCCTACCTTCCTCCCTCCTTCCTTCCACCCTCCCTTGCTTCTCTCTCCCTCCCTCCCTCCCATTTCCTACGTCCCTCCCTCCTTCCTTCCACCCTCCCTTGCTTCTCTCTTTCCCTCCCATTTCCTTCCTCCCTCCCTCTCTCCGTACCACTCTCCCTCCTTCTTTCTTCCATTTGTCCCTCCTTCCTTCCTCCTTTCCTCCCTCCCTCAGTTCTCTCTCCCTCCCTCCTATTTCCTTCCTCCCTCCTTCCCTCCTCCCTTGCTTCTCTCTCCCTCCCTCCCTCCCTCCCTCCCATTTCCTACCTTCCTCCCTCCTTCCTTCCACCCTCCCTTGCTTCTCTCTCCCTCCCTCCCATTTCCTCCCTCCCTTCCTTCCTCCCTCCTTCCTTATTTCCCGTGGCCTCGTCAGGCAAACCCAGCTCATTTAGGATTGGAAGCAGGGGTGGAATTCAATTTGGGCATCAGATTCAGCCTTAGGGACCAAGGAAGACCTTCTCTTCCAAAGCCATAGACCTCTGGCGGCCGTGTCTAAAGCCCGCCTCCTTTCTGGTTGATTCTAGCTCTACGTTCAGGCCCGGCTGGTTGGCAGATGGACTCGGCTGCTGCGCCCGACTATCCAGTTCTTTCTCCTCTGCTTCGCCATCTACGTGGGCTACAGCCGGGTGTCGGACTACAAGCACCATTGGAGCGATGTGCTAGTTGGCCTCCTGCAGGGAGCACTCATTGCTATCCTTACGGTAAGCAATGGACTGATTGGCCCACCATCACCCACATGGCTTTCATGCCTGAGGCAGAACTAGAACTCACTGTCTCCTGGTGATCGGCCCACCGTCACCCAGTTGGCTTTCATGCCTAAAGCAGAACTAGAACTCACTGTCTCCTGGTGATCGGCCCACCGTCACCCAGGTGGCTTTCATGCCTAAAGCAGAACTAGAACTCACTGTCTCCTGGTGATCGGCCCACTGTCACCCACATGGCTTTCATGCCTGAGGCAGAACTAGAACTCACTGTCACCTGGTGATCGGCCCACCGTCACCCAGTTGGCTTTCATGCCTAAAGCAGAACTAGAACTCACTGTCTCCTGGTGATCGGCCCACTGTCACCCACATGGCTTTCATGCCTAAGGCAGAACTAGAACTCACTGTCTCCTGGTGATCGGCCCACCGTCACCCAGGTGGCTTTCATGCCTAAAGCAGAACTAGAACTCACTGTCTCCTGGTGATCGGTCCACTGTCACCCACATGGCTTTCATGCCTGAGGCAGAACTAGAACTCACTGTCACCTGGTGATCGGCCCACCGTCACCCAGGTGGCTTTCATGCCTAAGGCAGAACTAGAACTCACTGTCTCCTGGTGATCGGCCCACCGTCACCCAGGTGGCTTTCATGCCTAAAGCAGAACTAGAACTCACTGTCTCCTGGTGATCGGCCCACTGTCACCCACATGGCTTTCATGCCTGAGGCAGAACTAGAACTCACTGTCACCTGGTGATCGGCCCACCGTCACCCAGTTGGCTTTCATGCCTAAAGCAGAACTAGAACTCACTGTCTCCTGGTGATCGGCCCACTGTCACCCACATGGCTTTCATGCCTAAGGCAGAACTAGAACTCACTGTCTCCTGGTGATCGGCCCACCGTCACCCAGGTGGCTTTCATGCCTAAAGCAGAACTAGAACTCACTGTCTCCTGGTGATCGGTCCACTGTCACCCACATGGCTTTCATGCCTGAGGCAGAACTAGAACTCACTGTCACCTGGTGATCGGCCCACCGTCACCCAGGTGGCTTTCATGCCTAAGGCAGAACTAGAACTCACTGTCTCCTGGTGATCGGCCCACTGTCACCCACATGGCTTTCATGCCTGAGGCAGAACTAGAATTCACTGTCTCCTGGTGATCGGCCCACCGTCACCCAGGTGGCTTTCATGCCTAAGGCAGAACTAGAACTCACTGTCTCCTGGTGATCGGCCCACTGTCACCCACATGGCTTTCATGCCTGAGGCAGAACTAGAACTCACTGTCTCCTGGTGATCGGCCCACTGTCACCCACATGGCTTTCATGCCTGAGGCAGAACTAGAACTCACTGTCTCCTGGTAATCGGCCCACTGTCACCCAGGTGGCTTTCATGACTAAGGCAGAACTAGAACTCACTGTCTCCTGGTGATCGGTCCACTGTCACCCACATGGCTTTCATGCCTGAGGCAGAACTAGAACTCACAATCACCCAGTTTCTAGCTTTGGTGTGTTAACCACTAAATCAAACTGTCCGTCTTTGGCATTTTCTCATCCGAGCCCCATTTTTCCCCAGGTCCGCTACATCTCCGATTTCTTCAAAGAGAGGCCCCAGTCACCGTGTGCCGAACAGGACCTTGGGCGTAAACCCAGCATCCCCCTGCCGCTAAGCGAGTCGGAGTGTAACCACTGCAACTATCAGGTCCCTGTGTGAACGGGGCGATTTTGAATTGGTTTGATTGCGGCAATGAACACGTAATCCGCCTATAATCCGGCGCCTCTCCCTCTCCGAAGCGTTTCTACTTTCCTTTTGAACTTATCCAACATCGAGGGAAAATTGGGAGATTTTGTTTTTTTTCTTTTGTTCTTCTTTTTTGTTCGTTTTTAAACTGTTTTGGATTTTTTTTTTTTTTATGATGCCCAATGCTACTGCACCGCACAACACAACACAACACATATTTGACACTTGGAAATGCCTGCCTCGCCACCAACGTAAGCCAAAGACCAGGGCAGAATTTGGAAAATGTTCAAGCTTTTTTATCTCTTGTTGAAAGACTTCTGGACAAACCCTTTTCCGGGTGGGGTAAAATAAACACACCGGTGTATATTCGGCTTGATGGCCAGCTTTTTATCTGGACTTCACTCTTGGCTTTGCAAAAGCTTGCTTTGCAAATGTTAGTGGGTAAATGATAATCCCTCTCCCCAAAACTGTGGAAGGATTCCTGAGCAAAGACCCCAAAATTGGTAGGATGGTTTTTTTAAACACCTTTGTGTGTTTTTCTTACATGTTCCTTGTATTTGGGTACCCTTTTTAGGGGTCTGATGAGGGAGGATCTAAAGGGAGTTTGTGTTTGAACGCAGACAAACCGTCTGAAATGACCTGGGGTGTGAAATATTTACTCTGGAGTGTTCAACTTTAGCAACTTTAAGACCTGTGGACTTCAACTCCCAGAATTCCCCAGCTAGCCATAGCTGGCTGGGGAATTCTGGGAGTTGAAGTCCACGGGCCTTAAAGTTGCCAAGGTTGACTATCCCAGATTTTCTCTATAAAAAGCAAATTGTGATCCGGATAATATCTTAAAATTTAGTCTGGGTTGAGAGACCATAAGAAGAACCAATACTGGACATCAGTGATGTTTATTAAACTGCTAAAATTGAAGCGATGGGGAGTCCTGTCTCTCCGATATCAATTTTTTGTACAGGTGGATTTGTGTTTCCCGATGGATGAAATGGAGCAAGATTGAATAAAATTGAAACTGACTTTTTAAGTCAATGCCGACATCTTTTTTTTTTTAATTGCTCATTCTGCTAACCATATTTTCCCCAAAGCTTTGAAGTCCGAAATTTTTAGCTATTTAGCTATTTCCTATTAGGGAATAGGGAAAACTCCAAATTACGGGCTTTCGGTGCTACCGAAAGAAAGAAAATTAACTTAAAACAGTTTGAACAGCAAGCATTTCTCATGGGAATTGGGTGGGGTGGAGTGTTGAATGCATGTATTTTTTGCGGGCGGCAAGGAATGTGTGCAAAAGAAATGAAGGTTTGATCCTTGGGTGGGTCATGATAAATTTGGGAAATTTGGGAAGAGGAAATTTCAAACCGATCGCTGCACACCGACTGTTCAGGAAAAAAGAAAAAGAAAAGTCTAATAAAAACAATCAGGAAAAGAGTCAGATAAAACCAATACCAATTCATGGGGACTTACAGGTAGTCCTCGACTTAACAACAGTTCCTTTAATGAAAAGCAGTGGTGAAATGTAAAATTTGTTACTACCGGTTCTGTGGGCGTGGCTTGGTGGGGGGGGGTAATGTGACTGGGTGGGCGTGGCCAACTTTTTTTTCTTTTTTTTTTACTTTTAAAAGCATTTTTTCTACAACCTTAAGAGGTTGCAGAAAAAAATGCTTTTAAAAGCCTCTGACAATCAGGCAACTCAGCTGGGATCGTCAGAGGCTTTTTAAGGCATTTTTTTCCTACAATCTCTTCAGCCGAAGAGCTTGTAGAAAAAAAAATGCTTTTAAAAGCCTCTGATTATTGCGCGGCTCAGCTGGGCATGGGGGTGGCAGGGATTTTTGCTACCAGTTCTCCGAACCACCCGCCACCATCGCTACCGGATCGGGTGATTCAGTCCGAACCAGGAGCATTCACCCTGGAAGGGAGGGATTTTTGCTACCGGTTAGAATGGAATGGAATGGAATGGAATGGAATGGAATGGAATGGAATGGAATGGAATGGAATAGAATAGAATAGAATAGAATAGAATAGAATAGAATAGAATAACAGAGTTGGAAGGGACCTTGGAGGTCTTCTAGTCCAACCCCCTGCCCAGGCAGGAAACCTTACACCACTTCAGATAAATGGTTTTTCTCTGAAACACCTGCCGCCATCGGTACCGAATCGGGCGATCCGGTCCGAACCGGGAGCATTTCACCCCTGGTTCAAAGTGACAACGGCTTTGAAAAAAGTGACTTATGACCGTTTTTCAAACTTACAACCATTGTAGTAGCCTTGAGGTCATGTGATCAAAATTCGGACTGGTATTTTGGCAACTGATTCATATTTATGACGGTTGCAGTGTCCCGGGGTCATGTGATCCTTTTTTCCAAAGCACCTGAAGGCCAGACAAGGAACAATGGATGGAAAACTGATCACGGAGAGATTCAACCTAGAAATAATTTCTGACCATTGAGAACAATCAACCCATGGAACAGAAGCTGCCTTCAGAAGTTGTGGGAGCTTCATCACCAGAGGCTTTCAAAAACCAACAAAGAGATGATTAGGAGACTGGAGGATATAAAGAAACATATAAAGAACAGTTGCTGGAATTGGGTATGTCTAGTTTAATGAAAAGGAGGACTCGGGGTGACATAACAATTTTCTAATATTTGAGGGGATGCCACAAAAAAACGGGGTCAACTTATTTTCCAAAGCACCACAAGGTAGGACAAGAAGCAGCAGATGGAAATTAATCAAGAGAACCAACCTGGGAAGGGAAGGGAAGGGAAGGGAAGGGAAGGAAGATTTGTAGGCTCATTTCAGAATTGGGTACATCTAGTCTAGGGAAAAAGAGGCCTAAGAGTGACATAGAGGTTTTCCAATATTTGAGGGGCTGCCACAAAGAAGAGGGGGTCAAGGTATTCTCCAAAGCACCTGAAGGCAGGACAAGAAGCAATGGGTGGAAACTAACCAAGGAGAGAAGCTACCTGGAATTAAGGAGAAACTTCCTAACAATGAGGAGAATTAACCAGTGGAACAGAAGTTGCCTCCAGAAATTATGGGTACTCCAACACTGGAGGTTTTTAAGAAGAGACTGGACAGCCACTTGTCTGAAATGGTAGGGTCTCCTGCTTGAGCAGGGGGTTGGACTAGAAGACCTCCAAGGTCCCTTCCAACTTTTTAATTCTATTCTAAAAAGAGATTGGACTGCCACCTGTCAGAAATGGTATTGTTGTGACCTAGGCTTACTGAGTAATTACAATACAGAATTAGTCCCAAAAAAACCTATTTTATTGTAACAGCTGAGAATTATGTTCATTCCCAGCTGAGTCCCAATTAGCTGCAAAACAAGGCCTTCGGAAGAAGTCCTTCGGGATAATCACCAACCTTTTATCTTCTTTGACACCTTGCCAAAGACCTTACTTGGCAAAGCCCCACAATGTTCAGAAACAAATGAGATGCCGACTGGAAACAGAGTTAGCAACGTTGCTTTCCTGCAAAAGGCCCAAGTGCCTTTGTTTCTCTTTAAGCCTTATGGGAGGGGCCAATCATCTCCCGATGATTCGGCTTACTCCCGAATCGTCCCTTTTTGCTTTAGCTACTCTTGCCTTCTGGCAGCTCTGCGCATGCGTGCACTAGGAACAGCCTCTCTGCTTTCCGACTCTGGGGGCTCCGGAGTCCATGCATCACTCCCAGATGGCCCAGGCTCCATCTCTGCCTCCGACACAGAGCCCTCATCCGGGCCTTCCCCAGACTCCAGGACTGGCCCATGTTCCTCCCTAGCCTCCTCACTGTCTGACTCCGCTGCCAGATCTACAGGGTACTGGTGGACCACAACAGGTACAGAGTTTCCTGCTTGGGTGGGGGGTGGACTATATGACCTACAAGGTCCCTTCCAACTCTGTTATCCTATTCCTATTCCTATTCCTATTCTATTCAATTTTCTGACGAGCAAAATCAATGGGGAAGCCAGATGCACTTAATTACTATGTCACTAACTTAACAACTTCCTTGATTCACTTAACAACTGGGTCAAGAAATGTTGTAAAATGGGCAAAATTCACTTAACATACATCTCACTTAGCAACATAATTTTAGGCTCAGTGGTGGTCGTAAGTCGATGACTACCTAGAGAAAGGACATCTTATGAAACAGGTGAAAAAGATCAAGGAATCCCTGCAGATTTGACTCTACTAGTCATGGCCAACTCTAGGGGTTGGTTGCCTTAAAGGTGCTTTTTTCAAGAGGCAACTGGACTTTCTGGTTTTTCTCCAAGATGTTTCGCTTCTCATCCAAGAAGCTTCTTCAGCTCTGATGAGCTGGATGTCTGAGAATCTCCATAGTGTCAGCACTTCAAACTACATTCGTTCCAGTGCTGACATAAGGAGGAGAAGAGGGGGCAGCTGGCAAGAGGATGCTTGACTTTTCACCTACTTATTTTCCCTGAAGATAATATCCCCTAGGAGATGAGATGGGAGGGGGGACATTCCTGGGAGCTGAAGTAGTAGATATGGGGAGAGTGATTTTGAAGATGGCCAATGAGACGCAGAGAATTGGGGAACGGAAAGGGAAGGTTTGGGGTCAGGAAGTCAGTGTTGGCTACGACATAATTGGGGACAGATTGTCGTGCTTAATAAATGAAAGATTTCATCAAAGATTATTTGTTTGGAAATGCAATTTATTTGAGACGACATCGAAACCTGACACATAGACATATAGGTATTGGTGCTCATCTCCATTTCAAGGCCGTTGAGACAGCGTTTTCCGAAGACATTTCACAATCATGTGGCCAGCATGATGTCACGGAGCAATGTTACCTTTCCCAGCGAAGTGGTACCTATTTATCTACTTGCATTTGCATGCTTTCGAATTGCTAGGCTGGTAGGAGTTGGGCTGAGGACGGGAGCCGTAATTTCCATCTGACCGCAGAGCAGCCCAGAAATTCAGAATTTCGGATGTGCATCGTAAGTCCCCTCTTTCTGGGGTCGCTCGTAACATTGAATGGGTCATTAAACGGTCGGTCATAAGTCGAGGACTGCCTGTATTTCCCCCAAAACCCTTTGAAGCAGGCTGAGCCAAGCAGAACTGCCTGGCACAACGTAACTACCATGTTGTGCCAGGGTACAAAAGAAAGCGGTTTTTACGCCATCCTGTGTTTTAGCCAACAACCTTCTCTGTTTCCTAAGCAAGCTGTTTGTCTCTGGTATTCTTGGAAAAGGAAAACGTAGGCTGGAAAATGGAGTTTTTACCCGGTGCCAGTTTTTCACTTACAAAGAAACAACAACAAAAAAAAAGCTTTAAACAGAGAGGAAAATAAGAGGGCGGCAGAGATGCCAACGAGATGATTGTGAGCCTATTGGCACTCTGGGGTGCCATACTAGAGATTAAGGGATTTGGGAAATGTACAGATATGACTAAATCAGCTTTGGAACGTTATTGATAGCAGGTTTTTGAATTAAGATACCTTTGCAATCAGGGTGTAGCGTGTTTTGTTGTGGCTGTGTGTAGTTTTGAGGTTTTTATGGGGGCTTGCTGAGCAACTGGATTGTTCTCAGTCATTTCAGTTAGTGTGTCTCAACCTTAGGTACTTTATGAGGTATGGACTTCAACTCCCAGAATTCCCTAGCCAGCCATGGCTGGCTGGGGAATTCTGGGAACTGAAGTTCCACAGATCCATTTGAATTTCCAACCATCTTGGAAATAGCGATTCTTAATGGATTGGATTGGAGAGGAGGTGATTAAGGACTCAATGATTGCTTGCGGGAGAAATTTGGGACATTCGATTGAGCTTGGAAAATGGGAAGAAATTTGGGGGGAAACCCTAAAATTAACAATGTCAGTTTCCTATAAGGAAAATACATATAAAATGCTTTATAGATGGCACCTCCCTCCGGCTAGATTATCGAAGATGTTCCCGGGAACCTCCCCGGTTTGTTGGAAATGTAACGCTGCTATGGGAACTTATTTTCATAGTTGGTGGACCTGTCCCCGAGCAAGAGAATATCGGACTAGATTTCAAAAATGGATTTTAGAAATCATAGGATGTAGGATAAAATTTAACCCGGAAATGTTTTTACTAGGCATGAAACCAGAGAACTTAAACAAATCTAATTGGTATCTCGCTCTCCACATCATCATTGCAGCCAGGATCTCGTTTGCGCAAGAATGGAAATCCAAAAATACCCCATCGGAGACTACGTTAACCGCAAAGATCATGAACTGTGCAGAGGCAGACAAGTTTACTGGACTTTTGCGAGATAGACAAGAATCGGGGCTATATATGAATTGGGACCAGTGGTATGCTTGGCTGCAAAAAAGAAATCTTAAGAAGAATGTAAAATAATAATCTTAGTGTGACTGTGGGTATAAAGAGTTATAGGAATATTGCATGGCAGTTGAGAATTTTTTTTCTTCTGGATAATCTTTTCTTTTTTTTTGATGATTTGGTTTAATGGAGATTTGTACTATTTCTAGACGAAAATAGATGCTTTAAAACTCTCTATGTATTATATTACTCTCTGCAATTCTATCCATATTGCTATATTTTTTTTCTGTAATTTTTAATAATTTTCAATAAAAATTTGTAAAAAAAAAGAAAGAAAGAAAGAAATAGCGACTTATGTCCGGAACTTACAAACACTGAACCACCATCAAGGCTACAGGATCACGATTCAGGTGCTTGGCAACTGGTTCACATTTATGATGGTTGTAAAGCCATTTTGAAAGTTACACAACTGATGATTTGCCGTCTTCGGACATACAAAGTCAATTGATTTGCTTAACAAACTGCAATAAAACTGCAAAAAAATTGATTACGATTGGTTGCACAGTCAGCCAGACGTTCAGCCAGGATCTGGCAATTTTGTCCCCCTGCCTATTGAGTCTTTTCCAAGGATCTGGGATAGGCAGATGTAGGATGTTTAATAATATTAAAGGTTTTGTTGCAAAATGTAAGTGGTTCTGATTAAAGCTGCGTTTTGCAATTGACTGAAGATGAATATGACAATGCCAATGGACATGTCCAGTCCACTAGACTGGACATGGCTAGTCTAGTGAAGAAAAGGACCAGGGGTGACATGATAGCAGTGTTCCGATATTTGAGGGGCTGCCACAAAGAAGAGGGAGTCAAGCTATTTTCCAAAGCACCTGAAGGCCGGACAAGAAACAATGGATGGGAACTGATCAAGGAGAGAAGCAACCTGGAACTAAGGAGAAATTTCCTAGCAGCAAGAACAGTTAACCAGTGGAACGACTTGCCTCCAGAAGTTGTGGGTGTCCCATCACTGGAGGCTTTTAAGGAGAGACAGGACAGCCACTTGTCTGAAATGATATAAGGTTTTCTGCTTGAGCAGGGGATTGGAGTAGATGACCTCTAAAGTCCCTTCCAGCTCTTGTTATTCTGTTAATTCTGTTTTCGTTTTTGTTTTTAAATATACAGTACATCAATATCAATACATGAACAGTGAGGTATAATTTCTTTGAGTACTAGTAGTAGTGACTACTTCTGTTAATTCCGTTAAGTTGTGCTTATTATTACTATTATGACTATTATCACATTTATTTGCTGCCCGTTTTGGGGTTCAGGCAACTCAGAGCTGGTCGTATTATCAGATCCGGTCCCATGATGACTCGTTTTAACGAGCACATCGCTTAGCCGTCCCGATTATCGTCCTCAGTCGAGGAATAACTGCTAACCTCCCCCATCTTGGATCTCTGCAAATTTTATAATGTCCTTTTGTATTTTAAAAAGCTTTTAATCTTAAATTATTCTGGTTTTAGTGCTTAATTTTATGGATTGAATTCTACACTGCCTGGAGCCCTTCTCTGAGAGAGATCGGCTGTTAAGTGTGAAAAATAAATAAATACGGGAAGGGAAGGGAAGGGAAGGAGAGGGGAGGAGGGAGGGAGGGAGAAAGGAAAGGAAAGGAAAGGAAAGGAAAGGAAAGGAAAGGAAAGGAAAGGAAAGGAAAGGAAAGGAAAGGAAAAGAAAAGAAAGGAATGAAAGGAAAGGAGGGAGGGAGGGAGGGAGGAAGGAAGGAAGGAATAAGTATTTGTAGGCTCATTTCAGAATTGGGTACTTCTAGTTTAATGAAAAGGTGGTGACATGATAGCAGTTTTCCAACATTTGAGGGGCTGCCCCAAAGAAGAGGGAGTCAAGGTATTCTCCAAAGCACCTGAAGGCAGGACAAGAAGCAATGGATGGAAACTAACCAAGGAGAGAAGCAACCTGGAATTAAGAAGAAACTTCCTAACAGTGAGGAGAATTAACCAGTGGAACAGCTTGCCACCAGAAATTGTGGATGCTCCAACACTGGAGGTTTTTAAGAAGAGATCAGACAGCCAATAGTCCGGAATGGAATAGGGTCTCCTTTTGAGCAGGGGGTTGGACTAGAAGACCTCCAAGGTCCCTTCCAACTCTGTTTTTCTGTTATTCACTCGAGCTGTCAACACTGCAACCACACTGAAGATTTTTGGATACCGTCCTGGAACTGAACAACAATGCCATTTATTGCTTTTAACAACACACCCAAAATTGTGCAAATCCAAGAGAGGCTTTTGGGCAAAGGGAAGGCCTTTCCCGGGAGACAGACAGCGGCGGAAGGGATTAATATTCCAAAGGCAGCACTGCTAAACGATGTGTTAAGATCAACAGGCCTCGTTGTGGGTTTCCACCCCACCGTTGTGGCAAACCTGTTGCGGCGAGATGGGCAAATCTGGAAACACAAAGGCAGCGAGCACAGCACAGAGGGAGGGAAGCGTGCAACGGGCGGCGGGATCTGGCTGGCGCTCCCTGTCTTAACATTCCAAATTCTTGGCACAAACGCAGGCCAAGGAACGTGTACAGACAGACACGTACAGGCTGTGCAAAAAACACATAACACACACACTGAGAAATTTCCTGGAAGGAAGACATGGATCGAGACACACAGAGCCTAAGTCTGTGTGTGTGTGTGTGTGTGTGAGAGAGAGAGAGAGAGAGAGAGAGAGAGAGAAGGTCCAGCAGGTACCAAGGAGATCCACAGGAGTGGTGTTATTGCAAAACAGCATCGTGGCATTGCCGCTCGCCTGCTTCCCTGCGGTATCCTAAGGAAGAATCCAGAGGAAAACTTAGAATAATACTTTTTCATTCTGATTTTTCTTCTCTTTCCTGCCTCAAAACAGGCAGCCGAAATTTTCTTCAGTTTCTCTGCAGATCTTGGACAAAGATTGCTGAACGGATGACAGGTAGCCCTCAATTTACAACCAAAAATTGAGCCCCAACATTTACATTGCTCAGCAAATGAAATTTGTGAAGTGGGGGGGGGGGTGTTGGTCCCATTTTACAGCTTTTTCTCGCCACATTTGTTAAGGGAATCACTGTGGTTTGTTTATTTATTTATTTATTTATTTATTTATTTATTTATTTATTTATTTATTTATTATATTTCTATACCGCCTTTCTCTCGTAGGACTCAAGGTGGTGTACAGTCAAGAAAAATATAGATCCACAAACATCATAAAATTGCTAATTAAAATTATTACTATAACATAGTTTGGCCCAATTAAATAGAACCTAAAATTAGATAACATTTTAAAAACATTCACATGTTCATATGTTTAGCATTGTTAAACGAGTGATGTGGTTGTTAAGTGAATTTGGTTTCCCCGTCGACTTTGCTCATCAGAAGATCACAAAAGGGGATTGCGTGATCCCGGGGGGGGGGGGGGGGGGGACACTGCAACCGTCGTAAATGTGAGTCAGTTGTGAAGCATCCAAATGTAAATCGCGTGACTGTGGGGATGCTGCAACGGTCATATGTGTGAAATGGCACTTTTTCAGTGCCACTGTAACTTCGAACGGTCACTAAATGAACCGTTGTAAGTCAAGGACTACTTGTACAAACCCAGCTGGCAAAACAGGACCCAGTGATGGCGATTACAGGTAGTCCTCGACTTATAACAGTTCGTTTAGTGACCATTCAAAGTTACAACGGCACTGAAAAAAGTGGCTTATGACCGTTTTTCACACTTACGACCGTTGCGGCATCCCCGTGGCAGCGTGATCAAAATTCAGACACTTGGCAACTGACACGTATTTACGACAGTCGCATTATCCCAGTGTCACATGATCCACTTTTGCGACCTTCTAACACGCAGCGCCAATGGGGAAGCCAGATTCACTTAACAACCGTGTTACGAATTTAATAATTCTAATGATTCACTTAACAACTTTGTGGCAAGAAAAGGCCACAAAATGGGGCAAACCCCCCTGAACAGCTATGTTGCGTAGCAACAGAAATTTTGGACTCAGTTGTGGTCATAAATCAAGGATTACCTCTATCATTAAACAGGTAGTCCTCAATTTACAACCATACGTTTAGTGACCATTCAAAATTCCACAGCACTGAAGTCCATCCACCCATCCACTGATGGTCGCATTCTCCCCTTTGCTTCCACCCTTCTTTAATCAAAAGAGTCAAATTTTGCCATTTCAGCCGACTCCGTCAACTTCTGCAACCATTTGTCCTAGGTCCCTCAACCGTTCATTGTATGTTTTATCCTCCAGATCCCTAATCATCTTTAATGATCTTCTGTGGACTTTTTCTAGGGTATCGGCATCTTTAAGAATAACAGAGTTGGAAGGGTCCTTGGAGGTCTTCTAGTCCAGCCCCCTGCTGAAGCAGGAAACCCTACCCCAGGAGTCAGCAACCTGCGGCTCTGGAGCTGCATGTGGCTCTTTCACCCCTCCGCTGTGGCTCCCTGTCACTCAAAATCTGCGTCACAACCGCCAATGTGCGACACCCACCGGCACGCGATTTATTGAGCTTTTCAACCCCCGCTAGGCCAACCATGGATAAATCCAAGAAAAGAAAAGTTTGAGAAGAAAACAAAATGTTTTAATTCAACTACAGTTTTGTGGCCGCTCAACAAATAGCCAGGCACGGGAAGGGTTTTGTGGCTCCCGGTGTTTTCTTTTCTGTGGGAAACGGGTCCAAATGGCTCTTTGAGTGTTTAAGGTTGCAGACCCCTGTCCTATACCATTTCAGACAAATGGCTGTCCAAACTTTATTTTTTTTTTTAAACCTCCACTGATGGAGAACCCACAACTTCTGGAGGCAAGTCGTTCCACTGGTTAATTGTTCCCACTGTCAGGAAATTTCTCCTTAGTTCCAGGTTGATTCTCTCCCTGGTGAGTTTCCATCCATTGCTTCTTAACAGAATAGAACAGTGCAGGGGTGGGTTCTAATTTTTTTTACTACCGGTTCTGTGGGCGTGGCTTATTTTGTGGGTGTGGCTTGGAGGTCATGTGACTAGGTGGGCGTGGCTAGCTGGTCAGAGTCATTTCTGGAAGGTCCTCGCACTTACGACCCGACTCATTTGTTTGCTTTTAACACTGATCAGCTGTAGGACGGCCCTTTGAAGCCCCGCGGCAAGAGTTTAAACAGTTTTTTTCCCTCTAGTCATCAGCTGGGACTCAGGAGGCAGCAATAGATTGGGGGTGGGGCCAAATAAAAGGTAAGAATAATGTGGGTGGGGGGGAGGGCGGGGGGGGAGAACCGGTTTGTTGGTGATGTCATATCGTCACCGCTACTGGCTCAGCGGAACCGGACCGAACCGGGAGGAACCCACCACTGGAACAGTGATGGCTAACCTTTTTGCCATCATGGGCCAAAAGCGGGGGGAACACGGGGCGGTCGTGAGTGTGTGTGCCCACACCCATAATTCATTGGGCCCCACCTTCCATGCACGTGTGACCCCCCCCCCCCAGCACTCCCATCACTTTTGGCATGTGATGGCTCGGTGGGCCCGGTAGGCCTGTTTTTCACCCTCCCGAGACTCCACAGGCTTTTGAGGTGTCTGGGGAGGGCGACAACAGCCTTCCCCACACCCTTGGAGGCCTCCGGAGGCTAGAAACAGCCTGTTTTCCTGTTTCCAGTGGGCCTGGAAGGCCTGAAAATCAGCTGGCCAGCGTGTGCATGTGCGCTGGAGCTGAGCTAGGGCAACGCTTGCGTGCCCCACCAATATGGCTCCGCGTGCCACAGGTGGCACGCGTGCCATAGGTTCACCATCATGAGAATAGAATAACAGAGTTGGAAGGGACCTTGGAGGTCTTCTATTCCAACCCCCTGTTCAAGCAGGAAACAATATCCCATGTCAGTCAAATTATCTTATTCTACTGCACTTTTCCCTTCCCTCTCCTTTATTTTTCTACGATTTTCTTTTGCATTTTGTGTTGTAAACTAATAAAGAAGATACATATGATTTTTCCCCCCCCTAAATCAACATCTAATTTTAACGGCATGACCAAACAGCCAGTTCGCTTATTATTATTATCATCTTCATTACTTTGACTGCACTAGCAACGAGCAAGGAAGTCAAGTTCTTAAGGATAATGCTGTTACTATAATGAGAGACTGTTGCTAGCACCTTTGAGGAATACAATCAAAGGGAAACAAAACGTACCGTGCTTTTAGCAGTTCAAACGGTGCTAATGTTGGGTCTTAATTTGGGAGAATAAGTGATACCAGATCTGCTTCTTGTGGTTTTCTGGGTTTTTTTTTTTTTTCTCCAGCTGAGTTGGTCTCTTTCATGTGTGAATGAAAATGGAATTATTTATTTATCACACTGTTTTCCTTGTGCCCTGCAGCAAAAAAAAAAAAGAGAGAGAGAGAGAGAGAGAGAGAGAGAGATTCTGAATTTACAGAGATGATCCACAAAGAATTGTCTGTTTTTTTCCTGCTTGCACTTTAAAAGACACAACAGGAAAGAAAAGGGCGGGGAGGAGGGAGGAGGAAAAATGCGGGTTAGGTTTACTTCCTTACATTTCTTTTTCTTTCTTTCTTTCTTTCTTTCTTTCTTTCTTTCTTTCTTTCTTTTTCTTTCTTTCTTTCTTTCTTTCAAATAAATAAATAAATAAATAAATAAACTTATTTAAGCAAGCCAGGCTCGCTTAAGAAGAAATTTTTAAATTCTTTTAATTAGTTTGTGATTTCTTAACTTTCGGGCCAAATTTATATATATTTTTAACTGTTTTTAATATTTGTATTCTATGTTCTTATCTTGACTGTACACCGCCCTGAGTCCTCAGGGAGAAGGGCGGTATATAAATTGGAAATTAAATTAAATTAAATTAAAAACAATGCTAAAACAACGGCAATTGTGCAATTGAAGCTCACCTTTCTTTTACACGTGTTGTAGGAGCAAATAATAACAGAATTGGAAGGCACAATTGGAGGACTGCTCAGGCAGGAAACCCTATCCCATTTCAGACAAATGGTTATCCAACATCTTCTTAAAAACTTCCAGTGTTGGAGCATTCACAACTTCTGGTGGCAAGCTGTTCCACTGGTTAATTGTTCTCAATTTCTCCTTAGTTCTAGGTTGGATCTCTCCTTGATGAGTTTCCACCCCATTGCTTCTTGTCCTGCCTTCAGATGGTTTGGAGAATAGCTTGACTCCCTCTTCTTTGTGGCAGCCCCTGAGATATTGGAAGACTGCTGTCATGTCTCCCCTGGTCCTTCTTTTCATTAAACTAGACAGGCCCAGTTCCTGCAACCGTTCATCGTATATTTAGAGCCTCCAATGTCTAATCCCTTCATTATCTTTTATTGCTCTTCTCTTCCCTCTTTCCAGAGTCTCAGCTTCTTGTTTTTATTTTGTGGCCACCAAAACTGGGTGCAATATTCCAAGTGTGGTCTTGCCAAGGCATTATAAAGTGGTATTAACACTTAACCTGATCTTGAGACACAGGTTCAAGGACTAGGGGAGATACAATAGCAGTCTTCCAATATTTGAGAGGCTTCCACAAAGAAGTCAAGCTATTTTCCAAAGCACCTGAAGACAGGACAAGAAGCAATGGGTGGAAACTAAGCCAGGAGAGAAGCAACCTAGAACTAAGGAGAAATTTGCTGACAGTGAGGACAATTAACCAGTGGAACTACTTACCTCCAGAAGTTGTGAATGCTCCAACACTGGAGGTTTTCAAGAAGAGACTGGACAGCCGTTTGTCTGAAATAGTATAGAGCAGCGGTGAAATCCAATTTTTTTTACTACCGGTTCTGTAGCCGTGGCTTGGTGGGCATGGCAGGGGAAAGATACTGCAAAATCTCCATTCCCTCCCCACTCCTGGGGGAAGGATATTGCAAAATCCCCATTCCCACCCCACTCTGGGGCCAGCCAGAGGTGGCATTTGCCGGTTCTCCTAACTATTCAAAATTTCCGCTACCGATTCTCCAGAACCTGTCAGATTTCACCCCTGCTATAGACTCTCCGGCTTAAGTAGTGGGTTGGACTAGAAGACCTCCAAGGTCCCTTCCCACTCTTGTTATTCTATTATCTGTTGCATATTTGACAATAAACGTGAAATTAAATGATTATGGACACTAGGGGGCAGTATGACCCTGTATCTTTAAATTGCATTGGAAAAGGAACAGACATTTGGAAAAAAAAAATATGGGAAATACTTCCCACTTTCCATCAGTGTGTGTGTGTGTGTGTGTGTGTGTGTGTGTTTCTTGCAAATCAAAAGGAGACTTTTCTCCAGACGTTCTTTGAACCGGAAATCCAGTTGCTTTGCTAGACAATAGAGAAGAAGCAGCGCCTGGCTTGATTCCCAAAACACGATTAGCCCCGTTACTGAATTACCATTTCTTAGTTTTGCACAAGACATCAAATCTTAACATTAAACCAAGGCTTGGATTCACACCTTTCGCTGAAACTAAGTTAAGAAAACACCATTGCCGTGTTCATATCACATACACGTAGTCCTCGACTTACAAGTTTGTTTAGTGACCGTTTGAAGTTACAACGGCACTGAAAAACATGACTTGTGACCGTTTTTCACACTTAAGACCATGGCAGCATGCATCCAAAATCAACTGACTCATATTTATGGCGGTCGCAGTGTCCCAGGGTCGCGTGATCCCCTATTGCGACTTTCTGGCAAGCGAAGTCAACGGGGAAGCCGGATTCACTTAACAACCGGGTGACTAACTTAACAACTGCAGTGATTCACTTAACAACCATGCCAAGGAAGGTTGTAAAATGGGGGCAAAATTCACTTAACAAATGTCTCACTTAACAACAAAAATTTGGGGCTCCGTTGTGGGCCTTAAATCAAGGACTACCCGTACTGTAGGTAGTCTTCGACTTATGATCACAATCGGGATCCCAATTTCTGTTGCTAAGCAAGGCAAGTGAGTTGCAGCGGATTTATGACCTCTTTTGCCACGGTTGGTAAGCGAATCGTTTCAGTTGTTAAGTGAACCATGGGGCTGTTAAGTGAATCTGGCTGCCCTCACTGGGTTTGCCGATTGGAAGCCAGCTGGGAAGGTCACTGCAACCGTCATAAGTACACGTCAGTTGCCAAGCGCTCAGATTTTGATCACGTGATCATGGGATTGCTGCAACGGTCATAATAGCGAGGACTGCTCCTAAGTCACTTTTTTCAGTGCCGTTGTAACTTCGAACAGTCATTAAATGAATGGTTGTAAGTCAAAGGCTAACTGCACCTCTGGGTATTAATGCAGTCTGACCAGCAGGGGGCAGCAAAGCAATACTGGTCCCTGCAGATCTGGTACCCATCCTCTTACCATTCTATCTATAGAGCCGCCTCAACTCTGGGACTGCTATGATGTCACATAGCTTCCGACCAATCACTGGGCAAGGAAGGAAAAATGTGTTTTAGGGCCCCGTCCAGAAAATTATTGGATCCTGTTAGGGGGGTTTTGAGTTTCATTTGGGAAAGAAAGGCAAAATGCCCAAAGTTTTCTGCAATGGAAGAGTCAAGGACCTAGGAGAGAAATGCATCGTTTCAAGTCTCCTCCCACCCCAAATTATAATTTTTCTCAATCAGTCTCTGCACAGGTACTTCCCTCTACAGCAGTGTCTGTCAACCAGCGACTTTTAAAACCTATGGACTTCAACTCCCAGGATTCCCCAGTCATCCATGCTTGCTGGGGAATTCTGGGAGTTGAAGTCCACTCGTCTTAAAATAATGGAGGTTGACAAACGCTGTTCTACAGACTTTGTCCCCTAGTGTTGGTCTGCATAGGTACCCCGGACTTTAACCTCCTGCTCATGAAAGAGAAACCAAGTTTATTTGTTTGGCATTCTTCTGTCTCTAACCAGGTTTGTGCCCTGGCCTCAGGGAAAACATTTCATCTGGCACGAAATTCAACCTTCTTAATACAGTTTCTTTTCAACTGTATACCCAGAAACTGATGGTCAATCCGAGCTTTTTATTCACCTTTGTTCAGCCTCATTTCCAAGTTTCTAGTCCTCAAGCTGCAGTTAACTAATTTAAGGAGGATGTCTTGTTTCTCCTTGCTCTGAGGGTTTTCAAGTTGAATTCTATTTTTTTTTTTGTATGCCAGAGGCCATGTTTTGTTTTATTCAGTTATATTTTATTGATTTATTGAGCATCCTTAAGATTTCTATATCACAAACGGCTGCAAATTTTTGGGTTGTGTTGGTGCAGGGAAATTTCAGAAATAAATCAGATTGGAAGATTCGTTTAATAAACCTTCTTCAGAAGAACTAAGCCTATTTCTCAACATATAGTCTGAGATATACAGGTAGTCCTTGACCTACGACAGGTCATTTAGTGACTGTTCAAAGTTACAACAGCACTGAAAAAAGGAACCGATGACCATTTTTCACACTTGATTCACTGATTCACTTAATAACGGTGGTAAACAAGGTCGAAAAAATGGGTCAAAACTCACTTAACAAATGTCTCACTTAGCAACAGAAATGTTGGGCTCAGTTGTGGTCGTAAGTTGAGGACTATCTGTATTCCAAATTGGCATTTAAGGGGAATTTGCACTAAAACCTAATGGAATATTTGCCTCTAGCAAGATATTCCATTCCATTCCAATTTTTTTCCATTAGGTTTTCCATTCCGAACCCAAATTGAGATTCAGTGTCCAATCCACACATGCACGGCAGGGGGCAAAAAGGGAGTTAATGTTTCCATAAAAATTTTGCTTTTGCACAAAACACAGGAATTCGGATTTTCTCTCCGCTGCATCGCCATTTTTAGCTTCATAAAGATCGACGAATGCAGAAACAAAGACAGGAGCAGAAATCCATAGCAGATTTAAACAGAGCTGTTCACCAAAAAACCCACTCAGGTTAATCTGTGAAAGCAATTGGTTTGCTATTTTTATTCTATTTATATTTATTGCATTTATACAGTGTCCTGATTTTTTTTCAGGAGCTCAAGGCAGCATACATGCAGGGAGTCCTTGACTTACAATCATATTTCAGAGCAGAATTTCCATTGTTAAGCAGAGCAGTTGTTGGAGCAAGACTAGAACTCCCAATCTCCTGGTAATTGGCCCAAAGTCTCCCAGCTGGCTTTTGTCCCTAAATCAGGATTAGAACTCCCAGTCTCCTGGTGATTGGCCCAAAGTCTCCCAGCTTTTGTCCCTAAGGTAGGACTAGAACTCCCAGTCTCCTGGTGATTGGCCCAAAGTCTCCCAGCTTTTGTCCCTAAGGTAGGACTAGAACTCCCAGTCTCCTGGTGATTGGCCCAAAGTCTCCCAGCTGGCTTTTGTCCCTAAGTCAGGACTAGAATTCCCAGTCTCCTGGTGATTGGCCCAAAGTTTCCCAGCTGGCTTTTGTCCCTAAGGTAGGACTAGAACTCCCAATCTTCTGGTGATTGGCCCAAAGTCACCCAGCTGGCTTTTGTCGCTAAATCAGGACTAGAACTCCCAGTCTCCTGGTGATTGGCCCAAAGTCACCCAGCTTTTGTCCCTAAGGTAGGACTAGAACTCCCAATCTCCTGGTAATTGGCCCAAAGTCTCCCAGCCAACTTTCATGCCTAAAATAGGACTACAACTCCCAGTCTCCTGGTGATTGGCCCAAAGTCACCCAGCCGACTTTCATGCCTAAGGCAAGACTAGAACTCCCAATCTCCTGGTGATGGGCACAAAATCAACCAGGACTAGAATTTACAGACCCCGGTTTTCTAGCCGAGTGCCTTAACCCTTAGACTAGACCAAACTCCTTCATTCCGAAGTAGACTACTCTTGCACATGGAGGCTCTAGTACCCACATTTGAGAAGGCAAGAATCTGTTCTGCTGGATGCCGGCTGCAAAAAAGAAGCAACAAGCAGGCAGCAAACCATCTGGTAAAGCATTTCTGACCGCATCGTCAAGGGTTTTCTCCCCCCACCCCCCACCCTTAAATACTTTATAAGGTAAGGCTGAGAGTAAAAGAGGCCCTGGGAGACAATTGTCCTTGTCCTTCCCGTCCACCCCCCCCCTCTTCCCCAGTCCTTCTCCTTTTAAAGGGTTACTCAAATCCCAGACCTCTAATAGTTCCAAGGTTAGCTAATTATCCTCTCCAATCCTTTAGCAGTTAAGCTCTTCCTCCCCGCCTTCTTCCAGAATTAATTCCCTTCTCCTCCAGCCCTTTTAAGCTTTAAATCCCCCACTCCCCTGCCCTCCCTCTGCCTTGGGAAAGAGCAATGCTTCCCCCCCTCCACCCCTCTTTTTAAACTCCACACCCGGCTCCAGATCTGCTTCTCCCACCCCCCCTCCTTCTTCCCTGGGGGTTAAATCAATTCTCGGCCCCCCCCTCCCATTTCTTTCCATTCCCAGCTTCAGCCCTCCAGACCTTAATCCAATTTTCTTCCCCAGTCCTATTAAATCAATGCACGGAACAAAGGCACTAGTCCTTTTGAGGCGGCCAATCCTCTCTCTCTCTCTCTCTCTCTCTCTCTCTCACACACACACACACACACACACACACACTTATTTATTTATTTATTTGTTTGTTTGTTTATTTATTTATTTATTTTATTCGGCTTCTATGCCGCCCTATCTCCCAATGGACTCAGGGCGGCTCACAATAATAAAAACACAAGCCACAATACAAAATAAAATCTAAAAAATTTAAAATTTAACCCTTAAAACCCCCCATCAGACCAGGTCAAGCGATTTAAAAAGCCAAGTTTAAACCCCCACCCCCCTTCCCCCAAATAACACGGTTATTTGGAGCCTTAAAAAATACGGAAGGGCCCAACCAATTCAGGGGAACCCTCTTGGCTGTTCAGGGGACGCAGGCAGTCCTCGACCGTTCTTCAAACCATTCGTTTAGTGACCGTTCAAAGTTGCGACAATTCATTTAAGTGACTGTTCAGACTTATAACTGTTCATTTAGTGGCAGTTCAAAGTTGCGACAATTCATTTAGTTGGCTGTTCAGACTTATAACACTTCATTTGGTGACGGTTCAAAGTTACAAGTTTACCCTGAAAACAGCGACTTATGACCGGTTCTCACACTTACGGCTGTGGCGGCATCCCCCGTGGCCCCGTGATCAAAATCCAGACACTTGGCCACCGACTCGTATTTACGACGGTGGCAGCATCCCGGGGATCCCCTTTTGCTTCTTCTGACAAGCAAAGTCAAGCAGGGGAAGCGATTTAGCGACCGAGTGATCAACTTCACCAGCTGCAGGGATTCATTTAACAACTGTGGCCAGGAAGGTTATAAAAATGGGGCAAAACACGCTTGCTGCTTAGCAACAGAAATTTTGGGCTCTATTGTGGTCGTAAGTCGAGGACTACAGTATCTATATGCTCGGAATCCCTGGTCTTACACATTGAAATACCATGTTTCCTCAAAAATAAGACCCTGTGTTATATTTTTTTGAACCCCGCTTGGCCTTATTTTTGGGGAGATCTTATCATTTTGGGGCACGTGGAGCAAGACGGGGCTCCTCTTGTCGTTTTAACTGATTTCCAGCTCTGCTTTTAAATATTTTCGAGGAGGGCTTATTTTCGGGTGTGGGGAGGCTTATTTTAAGCGCATGCACTCAAAAGCCCAATTGGGCTTATTATCAGGGGATGTCTTATTTTCGGGGAAACAGGGTAATATATATTGACTGATCAGTAGGTAAATCAAATCTCCCCAGGATTTGAGTCCACCAGAGTGGGCTTCTCCCACCCACCTCGATTTTCTGCATTATGCTCATCACACCCAGCTGCCAACTGAAGAGACCCACCCACGCATGATGGTGTGAGCCGGTGGCTTTCCGAATTCACCCTACGGATTGCAATCTGATTTAGGCCAGCCTGCCTTATAAACGTGCCAATTTCATTCGGTGAGATTATAGAACCAAGCAAAGCGCAGTTCGTCTTTGACTTAGAGCAACGCTCGAGCCCAACATTTCTGTCACTAAACGGAACGGTTGTTAAGTGAGTTTGGCCCCATTTTTACGACCTTTCTTGCCGTTGTTAAGCCAGTGACACGATTAAGTGAGATCTGGCTTCCCCGTTGGTTTTGCTGGCCAGGAGGTCACAAAAAGGCAATTACCTGACCCCAAGACACTGCAACCATCATGAGTCAGTTGCCATCTGAATTTTGCAACGGAGATGTTGCAATGGTCATAAATGTGAAAACTGGTCATAAGTCACTTCAGTGCCGTTGTAACTTTGAACAGTCATTAAATGAACTATCATAAGTCAAGAGCTACCTGTACACCTCAGACCAGGGGTGAAATCTACTTACCTTCCTTACCGGTTCGGAAGGGCACGCATGCGCAGAGGGTAAAAAATACATTACTTCCTGGTTAAAACCAGGAAGTAATGACAGCCGGGTGTGTGGGCGGAGCCTCGCACCGCCATTGCTACGGGTTCTCCAAACCACCCGCCACAATCGCTACCAGATTGCCTGAACTGGGAGCATTTCACCCCTGCCTCAGACTATATTTGGGGGATAAACTTGGTTCTTCTGAAGAAGGATTATTAAACGAATCTTCCAATCTGATTTATTTCTGAAATTTCCCTGCACCAACACAGCCCAAAAATACACAGCGGTTTGGGATATAGAAATCTTAAGGATGCTCAATAAATCAATAAAATATAACCGAATGAAACAAAACACGGCCTCTGCCATGGAAAAAAAATGTAACAGAATTCAACTTGAAAGCCCTGAGAGCAGTGGTGGGATTCAGCCGGTTCGCACCACTTTGGGAGAACCGGTTGTTAACTTTCTGAGCAGTTTGGCAAACTGGTTGCTGGAAGAAACCATTAGGGCAGAGAACCGGTTAAGTTACTTGAATCCCACCACTGCCTCAGAGCAAGGAGAAATAGACATCCCCTTTAAATTAGTTAATGCAGCTTGAGGACTAGAAACTTGGAAATGGCGCTGAAAAAAAGTAATTAAATCGGTTTGGGGAAAAGTGGAACCGTCAGATTGCTGCAACCGCCATAAGTACATGCCAGTTGCCAAGTGCCTGAATGTTGATCATGTGATGCAGCAGCGGTCGTAAGTGTCAGAAATGGTCCCAAGTCACTTTTTTTCAGTGACGATATTTTTCAGTGACGTTATTACTTTAAATCGCCACTAAACGAACTATTGTAAGTCGGGGACTACCAGTTATGTGAACCGTGCTTAGCCGCAGACCATGCAAATTCAATGAACCAACAAAGCTTGCTTTTTCTACTCTTGGGATGTGAACAAACCACCATTACAGGATTAAACACTACCCCATATAAAATGGAGCCCTCCAGATACAAAATTGACAATTTTGAAGGTTCGCAAGAGGCAAATTCCCGAATTATAGGATGGGGGTGGAGGGAACCAGGGTTAGGGATCATAGGTTCAATCACCGAATCCTCCCAAGAGATTTCCTTTGGCAAGGAAAGCCACGAAGTTTCCTCAGTGGATCTATTTATTTTTATTTATGCATCATTCAGAGAGCTTCCAAGCAGTTTGGAACAAATATAAAAATGGGCCCCAACGGGTTCCCTTCTCTCCCTCAGGCTTGCCCCATAGAAGCCTCCTGTATCCTATCCCCTTCTCTCCCTCTGGCTTGCCCCACAGAAGCCTCCCCTATCCTATCCTCTGCTTGCTTCTGTGAAAGTAAAACTGAAAGTGAAACTCCTCTCCTCTGCTCGAGTTTTGCATTTGGAACAGATTTCTTTTCAGCTGGAGAGGTGGAGTAGAACTCCTTAGCATCAGAGCGTGTTAATAATAATATAGGAAATACTAATGCTCTGATGGTCATTTCGAAAAACCCTTTCTTAGTGAGCACCTAGAAGCCAAGAGGAAGATATGTGGCAAATTTCAAGTTTGTAGGCTTTACGGTTCTGGAGATTTTGTGATGATGCGCGAGTGGTATTTCGCTTTTATATATATAGATATACTGTTTGGTTTCCCGCTCATTCATTAGGCTCTATTGCCGTTCCGCAAGTGGGCTGGGGAATTCTGGGAGTTGAAGTCCACACGGCTTAAAAGGGGTCCAGGATGAGAAACACTGCTCTAAATTTTTACCCCCTTTTTCATCCATTACTCCTTCTCACCTTCTGGACAGGTAAGAGTTAATCCTTCCCCTGAGAGATCTTGGAAGGGTTAATCTGGTTGATCTCCTTCTCACTCCCTTGGCCTTGGAGGATTCATTTACCTCCCACCCACCCACCTCTACCTCTCTATTACTTTTTTTTAAGGGCTGGATTTTCCTTGGTCTTTTAACCCAGTTTTTTCCTCCTTGTTTTTCCACTCCCCCACTTCCTGATCAAACTGAATCTAGAGGCCAGGCCTTTTGAGACCCCTCTTTCTCCCCACGCCCACCCACCCCCTTGCTTTTCACTCGTTTCCTTTTTCTTTCCTTTCTTTTTAAGGGTTAGAAAAAACCACCTCCCTTCCCTAAGTCCAGACTTTGCAGAGTTCAATTCACTCTCCTCCCCCCACCCCACCAAGCCCCCCACCCCGCCGCCTCGAAGCTTTCTGGATCTGGAAGGGTTAACTCGTTCGCGTTGGCTTGACCTATGTCAAGTGAAGCCCCGAAGGGTCTTTTTCTCCCTTTAAGAAAAAATCTCTCTTCTTCCTCTCTCCTCTCTTTCCCCTTCTGTCCCCCTTTTCCCTTCTGCCTTTTTTCCTCTCTGCTCCCCCTTTCCTCTCTATCCCTTTTCCCCTCTGCCCCCTTCCCCATTGCCCCCTTTTCCTGTCCTCCTTTTTTCCTCTGCTCCTTTCCCCACTGCCCTTTTTCCTCCCTGCTCCCCTTTCCCCTCTATCCCTTTTCCCCTCTGCCCCCTTCCCCTCTGCCCCCATTTTCCCCATTGCCCTTTTTCCTCCCTGCTCCCCCTTTCCCCTCTATCCCCTTTGCCCCCCCTTTCCCCTGTCCCTTTTTTCCTCTCTGCACCCCTTTCCTATCCCCCTTTTCCCCTCTGCCTCCCCTTTCCCTTCTATGCCTTTTCCCCTCTGCCTTTTTTCCTCTCTGCTCCCCCTTTCCTCTCTATCCCCTTTTCCCCTCTGCCCCTTCCCCATTGTCCCCCTTTTCCCATTCCCCCTTTTTCCTCTCTGCTCCCCTTTCCCCTCTGCCCCCCTTTCCCATCCCCCTTTTCCTGTCGCTTTTTTCCTCTCTGCTCCCCCTTTCCTATCTCCCCCCTTTCCCTCTGCCCCCTTCCCCTCTGCCTCCTCCTTTCCTGTCTATCCCCGCTTTTCCCCTGCCCCTTTTCCCTTTCTCCCTGTCCCCCTTTTCCCATCCCTTTTCCCTTTTTGTCCCTTTTCCCCCTGCCCTTTTTCTTCCCTGCTCCCCCTTTCCCCTCTATCCTCCCTTTTCCCTTCTGCCCCCCTTTCCCATCCCCCTTTTCCCCTCTGCCTTTTTTCCTCTCTGCTCCCCCTTCCCCATTGCCCCCCCTTTGCCCTGTCCCCCGTTTTTCCTCTCTGCTCCCGCTTCCCCATTGCCCACCCTTTGCCCTGTCCCCCTTTTTTCCTCTCTGCGGCCCTTTCCCCTTTTGTCCCCCCTTTTCCCCTCTGCCCCCCTTTTCCCATCCCCCTTTTCCCCTCTGCCTTTTTTCCTCTCTGCTCCCCCTTCCCCATTGCCCCCCCTTTGCCCTGTCCCCCGTTTTTCCTCTCTGCGGCCCTTTTGTCCCTCCCTCACTTTCACCCTGTTCCCCCTTCCCCTCCGTCCCCCTTTTCCCCTCTGTCCCCTTCCCCATCTCCCTTTTTCCCTGCCCCCTTTTTTCCTTGTCCCCCGTTTCCCCTCTGTCCCTCAATGTCCCCCCTTTTTCCCTCTGCCCGCCCCTTCCCCTGCCCTCTTTTCCCCGTCCCCTCCATTCCCCGTCTCCTCATGCCCCTCCCTCCCCTCTTCCTGTGCCCCCCTTTTTCCCTTCCCCTCCTGATCTTAAAGGGTTAAAACCAACCTTCTCTCCCCCCTCCCCCTTCTTTCCCCCCTGCCCCCCCTTCCCCCTCTCTACTACCCCCTCCCCCCTCCTCACCCCCGCCACCTCAAAGCTTTTCCACCCTTAACCCGTTTCTCCTCTCCCTTCCCCTTTTCAAGGGTTAAACTAATTTCCCATCCCTGCCAGCACTTCAAGGGTTAACCCCAAAAAGAAGAAAAAAGGGAAAAAAAAGAAAAGGGGGGGGGCAGAGAGCGGGAGAGCGAGCGCTTCCCTTTTTCTCCTCCCCCCGCCTCCCTCCTTCCTCCCCTCACGGGCTACCTCGCGCTCTATCCAGATTGACACATTTGCTACGGGAAGCCGCGCCGGACCAATCAGGCGCCGTCCTGGGGTTTTGTGGCTTTTTTTTTTTTTTTTTATAATACCCTCTTCTTCCCGCCCTCCCTCCCTTCCCCCCACGTGGGCCGCGAGCGCCTTATTTATTTCTTCCCTTTCTTCTCCTCCTCCCTCCCCCCCGCTCTCTCTCGCTCTCTCTCTCCCTTCCCGGCGCTCTGATTGGCTGCGGCGCGTTCGACTGTGGCGAAAGAGAAAGCGGCAGACCCCACGTGGAGCTGGCGGGCGTTCCATTGATCGCTTCTCCCCCGCAAAGCTGCCGCGGGGGGGGGAGGAGGAGGAGGGGGGAAAAAAAAGAGTGAGAGAGAGAGAAAGCGAGGAAAGGAAGAAGGGGCGTTGAAAGAGGGGGGTGTCTCTCTCTCTCTTTCTTTCTTTCTCTCTCTCTTTCTTTCTCCCTCTTGCAAACACCCGACTGGGGCAGCCCTGACCCTGAGCCACCTCGCCCACTCTCTCCCTTTCCCCCCCCCCACCCCGCAAAAAGGAGCGATCGGGTGAGTGTTTTGGGGTGTTTTTTTTTTCCTCTCTCGCGCGGTGGAGGTGAATAGATCTCCCCTGTCTTCCTTCGGGTCCGTCTCTCCAAAGAGCTGGCTTGGGTGGGTGCAGCCGCTTTGAAACGGAGGCGGTGGGTTTTTTTTTTAATGGCAAAGGGAGGGGTGGATCTCTTTCCTGCTGGCGGATCTACTCTCTCTCGTTCCTACCTGCTGCTGCTGCTGCTTTGGGACTATTGTTAGGCTGGGAGAAATCATTTTGGGGGGGGGCGATTTTGTAACCCCGATTTTGTAAAAAAAAAAAAAGGGGGGGGATTTCTAAATCGGAGAAGAGGGAGTTCCTTATTCGTGGGAAAAGAGGAGCTTCCGATTGTTAATTGGGGCGATTGTTAATTGGGGTGTGTGTATATGTGTGTGTGTGTGTGTTGGTGGGGGGGGTGCTGTTCCTTCCTGTTATTCCTTTCTTTAATACAAAGAGGCATCTGGGGTTAAGATCGCCTCTCCCCCACCTTGTTTTTATCTTGTGCAGCTCCCCTTCCCTCGCCAAATACCCACGAATTAAACTGTGATTAATGTGACTTTGCTCCTGTTTTTTTTTCCCCCTCTGCCCTCATCATCTCCAGTTAAGCCTACAGGAAGCAGAGTAGGGCTTGCCAGCTCCAGGGGCAGCATCTCTTTTTAAAGTCCTTTGAAATCTCGCCCAGCACCTATATATTTTTATTTTATTTTTATTTGTCTATGTATTTATTTATTTATTTTGATTTATATGCCGCCCTTCTTCGGAGACTCGGGGCGGCTTACAATGGGTTAAGCAATAGCCTTCATACTTTTGTATATTTTTATACAAAGTCAGCTTATTGCCCCCACAAACCGGGTCCTCATTTTCCGTCCCTCATAGCACGAGGGATAGATAGACCACTCTGAACATGTGCGGAGTGCTTTTTCATGGCTCCTGAATGAAAGAGAGCCGGTTCTAGCTTGCCACCCATAGGGACTGGATGGGGTGGGTGAGTGTTGGGGGGGGGTGTCAGTCAGCTTTTAAAATCCTTTATTCAAGATCCTTAGAGAGACAGAAGGGAGTTTGCAAGAACTTTGGAGAAAAACAAGCATTGCATTGTTAATCTACCCGCCAAAGACCCCACTGGGTAAGATGACATCTTAACAGGGGTCTTACACACTTTTCTGAAACCAGGATGAGCATCGGCAGCCCACAATTGTGGTTAGATTGGAGGCTGGGGTGCATTCACACAATATACGGATAGTTCGTATGACCATAATTGAGCCCCAAATTTCTGTTGCTAAGTGAAATGTGAGTTAAGTGAATTCGACTTTTCTCGCCGCCAATGTTAAGCGAATCATTGCAGTTGTTAAGTCGGTCATACGGTTGTTAAGTGAATCTGGCTTCCCCAATGGACATTGTTTCTAAAAAGGTTGCAAAAGGATCCTGGGACATTGCAACTGGTCATAAATATGAGTCAGTCAGTTGCCAAGTATCCAGATTTTGGAGGCATGTGGCCATGGGGATGTTGCAATGGTCATAAGTGTGAAAAACGGTCGTAAGTCACTTTTTCCAATGCCGTTTTAACTTTGAACGGTTGCTAAATGAACTGTTGTAAGTCGAGGATGGCCTGTACATTTAGCCTGCTTAGAGAAATGAACTTTTAGTCTGTTTGCGTGTTTAGCGAATGCATTGATTCGTTTAGGCGGGGTTTGCCCAGCATCCAAGAGAAGACTAACCATCATTAAAGTTGGCCTGTGGTCTGTATACAGCCCACTTTTATTTTCAGATGTTTTATGAGTTGTGCGAACGCTTCCTTTTCCGTCATTGATGTCTTTTCTCTAAATTGGGGGGAGAGTAAGAGGCAAATGGAGGTGTGAAGTTTTCATTTGTTGGAACTTTTGGTCTGGGAGTTGGAGCCTCCAGGTGCAGAAGCAGTCTATCTCCCGCCCTTTCACCCCTTTTCCCCAATCTGTCAATGCGCCTCCTTATTAGAGTCAAATTTCTAAACTGGAGGCAAGATTATTGCCAGTGCTGGGTTGTTGGTTTTTTTAATCCCCATCTGTTTTTTTCCAATCCCTATTTGGGATTCCAGCTTTGTTATTTCAAAATTCATCGAAATCTGGGTTTTTCCATGCATTACAGCTAGTCCTCGACTTACAACAGCTTGTTTAGTTACAACGGCCCTGAAAAAAGTGACTTAGGACCAATTTTCACACTTACAACCGTTGTACCATCTCCATGGTCACGTGATCAAAATTCAGATGCTTGGCTCATTCTTATGACAGTTGCAATGTCCCGGGATCGCCTGATCCCCTTTTGCAACTTCCAACAAACAAAGTCGCAATCCGAGGAAACCGGATTCACCGAACAACTGTTTTGCTAACTTAACGGCAGCGATTCACTGCAAGGAAAGGTGTAAAATGGAGCCAAACTTGGCTGAAATGTCTCACTCATCAACAGGAACTTTGGCCTCGATTGTGTGGTCGTATGTGGAGGACTGCCTGTCTTATTTTATTGACAGGTGACATCTCGCTTTCTGACCGCATCGACGTTCCAGTTTCGATGGTGGTCGTATGTCGAGGACTGCCTGTAAACTTCACGTAGTTAATAAATCGGTGAAAATAATTGAGTTTAAAACTGATTTATTGTGAGGTGCTTTTTTGTTGTTGTTATTTGGTTGTTGTTTTTTTAAGGAAACCCTTTCTGGCAATCAATCCCGGCTTGAGGGTCCTTCAACACACATACATGCCTTCCTTCCTTCCCCCCCCTGCCCCCCCAGGAAGGCCATTTCGAGTTTTGCACATTCTTCCTGATAAAAGCTGGCTGGGATACAAGGAATTGGGGAGGGGGGTTGGGGTACAGTCAGGAAAGGCTGCAGCTGGGAGATTTTTATATCCTTACCTGCGAAGCAGGCAATAACTTGGGAGGGGGGACGTTAAAATTAATCGAGGGGCGCATGTAAGAACAGCTGGAAAGAGGGAATGGTGTGTAACGTAAAACAAAATAAAAATAAAATAAAAGAGAAAAGAGCCACGTGTGGTCGGTGGTTTGGGTGGGAGGTCTTTTTCTGCCTGACCCTGGAGGAATAAAAAGGGGGTGGGGGGACTGAGTTGTGGCTTCTTCTTCCCAAGTCACACATGTGTTAAAAAGGAAATTTATGCTTCCTGAAGTCTGCGGCCTTGGGAATTCGAAGCAGGAGAGGGAGGAAAAAAAACGCCCTTGACATGCCCAGAGGCGGCCTTGGTTCACCCTGTAATTTCCTTCTGAGCAGACAGCAAATATCCTTCCGGTCTGTGAAGGGCCGCCTTCAAGGGCTTTGCAGCATCTCTCAAATCAACGATGAGTTTGGGCAAAAAAAATCTCTAGTCGGGTGGCTTTCCAGCAATCTTTGGAGGTAGTCCTCAACTTACGACCGCAATTGGGGACCAGGATTTCTGTTGCTAAGCAAGGCAGTTGTTTAAATGAGTCGCACTTGATTTTACAACCTCGATTTTTTCCCCTTTTTTGGCCTTGGTTGTTAAACAAATTGGTGCAGTTGTTAAGTGAATCGGGTGGTTGTTAAGCGAACCCGCCCCCCACCCATTGACTTTGTTTGTCAGAAGTCGGCCGGGAAGTTCATAAATAATGATCATGTGACCACTGGGCGCTGCAAGTGTCATAAATGCAGGCCGGTTGTCAAACGACCAAATTTTGATCATGTCATTGGGCCAATAAATCATTTTATTGAGCCCCGTTCAGTCACTAAATGGATGGTTGTAAGACTATCTGTAATTGCTACAGGCCTCAGTGGACACAATTTGGGTTACTGAAGGAGGGGGCTTGTAATATTTTGGGGCCTGTGGATCTTATTTCTTTTGGTTGTTTTATTGCTTTTAAAAAATAAAGCATGTTTTAGTGATTTAAACTATATTTCTCTTCCCTCTATGGGTTCCTTATTGCTATCCTAAATTAAGCCATTATTGCAAAGAGGAGAATGCAATGGATAAACCAGAGTCAAGTGGAATTTGGTTAGAAGGGTTTTCTACAAGTGGCGATGACCCACTATTTGGGAAAGGAGAAGAGAGAAATGTGTGGCAGGCTTTCTGGGGTGCTAGTCCTCATGAATCTCTGTTATCCTCACAAACCAAAGGATGACTCCGACCACCAATACGTGACTTGCGGATTTCTTTTATTTCTTGTTCATTTGCTCGCCTGCCCATCTTGCTTCAAGGCAACTCTGTGGTGTAAAATAAATTAGGTGTAAAATAAATAGATGCCGATAGGCAACCCTGTTCAGTCCAATAACGGCGCATTTTTATGACTGCTGGAATAATGTTCATGGCTCATTTTGAAAATCTAGTCCGCCGTTTCTAGACTGCTAAGGCGGTTTGTACTTAAAATGTGCTTAAAATTCAGTGTTTCACAACTGTAGCAAGTTTTAAGACGTGTGGACTTCCAACTTCCGGCCTAACAAATCCTTTAAATGATTTTAAATTTGTTTGTCTTTTTAAATTTTGGGCCAAATTGAGATATTTCCTTTTAATCTGTTCTTAATGTATTTATTATGTGTTTTTATTTGGCTGTACACTGCCCTGAGTCCCTAGGGAGAAGGGCGGTATATAAATTTTTTTAATTTGAAATTAAAAAAAAAAACTGGCAGAATTGCCTCAGCCAGCATGGTGGCTGGGGAATTCTGGGAGTCGTAGTTCACCCATCTGAACGTGGCAGAGATGTTCATAATTACTGACTTGGGACCAGGATAAGATAACCCAACGCTTCTAATTTAACCATGATGTAACTATCTTATTCTCCTTAGGTTACCCCCAAAACTTGGGTTCCCCAAACCGGCAAGGCAGTGACCTTACCTAAAATCACAAACCTATGGTTGATTTACAAGGATGTTCTCTCAAAATCGGCCCCCGGTAAGATCTCTCTGTTTTTTCATTTTTCTTTTTTTATTTCCCTTCCACCTCCAATCTTTAGGTTTCCAATTCCATTGAAAAAATTAAAAATATACTTTCCTTTAAGTTAATTGAAGTCTTATCCAAATGTCAGTATTTCAAGGATGGGTGTGTTTCAGACTGTTCGGATCATTTTTTTTAAAAAAATGTTTATCTGTCTCTCCTTTATTACTTTTTGTAAACATGAAGAACTCCAGCTAGCGAACATCCCTAATACTCTTTCCTCCTCCTGTTTTCCTCAGAGCAATAACAGATGGGTCAGGCTGAGACATAAGGACTGGCCTAAAGTCACCCAATTGGCTTTCAGGGCTAAGGTGGGACTAGAACTCACCGTCTCCTGGTAATTGGCCTAAAGTCACCCAGTTGGCTTTCAGGGCTAAAGTGGGACTAGAACTCACTGTTTCCTGGTGATTGGCCTAAAGTCACCCAACCGGATTTCAAGGCTAAGATGGGACTAGAACTCACGGACTCCTGGTGATTGGCCTAAAGTCACCCAGCCGGCTTTCAGGTCTAAGATGGGACTAGAACTCCCAGTCTCCTAGTCATTGGCCTAAAGTCACCCAGTTGGCTTTCAGGTCTAAAGTGGGACTAGAACTCACTGTTTCCTGGTGATTGGCCTAAAGTCACCCAGTTGGCTTTCAGGGCTAAGGTGGGACTAGAACTCCCAGTCTCCTAGTGATTGGCCTAAAGTCACCCAGTCGGCTTTCAGGGCTAAGGTGGGACTAGAACTCACCGTCTTCTGGTGATTGGCCAAAGTCATCCAGTCAGCTTTCAGGGCTAAGATGGGACTAGAACTCACTGTTTCCTGGTGATTGGCCTAAAGTCACCCAGTTGGCTTTCAGGGCTAAGGTGGGACTAGAACTCCCAGTCTCCTAGTGATTGGCCTAAAGTCACCCAGTCGGCTTTCAGGGCTAAGGTGGGACTAGAACTCACCGTTTTCTGGTGATTGGCCAAAGTCATCCAGTCAGCTTTCAGGGCTAAGATGGGACTAGAACTCCCAGTCTCCTAGTGATTGGCCTAAAGTCACCCAGTTGGCTTTCAGGGCTAAGGTGGGACTAGAACTCATCATCCTAGTGATTGGCCTAAAGTCACCCAGCCGGCTTTCAGGGCTAAGGTGGGACTAGAACTCATCATCCTAGTGATTGGCCTAAAGTCACCCAGCCGGCTTTCAGGGCTAAGGTGGGACTAGAACTCCCAGTCTCCTAGTGATTGGCCTAAAGTCACCCAGTCGGCTTTCAGGGCTAAGGTGGGACTAGAACTCACCGTTTTCTGGTGATTGGCCAAAGTCATCCAGTCAGCTTTCAGGGCTAAGATGGGACTAGAACTCCCAGTCTCCTAGTGATTGGCCTAAAGTCACCCAGTTGGCTTTCAGGGCTAAGGTGGGACTAGAACTCATCATCCTAGTGATTGGCCTAAAGTCACCCAGCCGGCTTTCAGGGCTAAGGTGGGACTAGAACTCCCAGTCTCCTAGTGATTGGCCCAAAGTCATCCCACTGATTTTTGATGGCTAAGGCTGTGTTTTTAATTGGGGGAGGGAGGATGGAAAGAGACCAAAATTTAACTGATGATTTTATTTAGACAGGAAAAATAAGCCTTTCCTGAAGACTTGAATGTCTGAAATACAGCTGGTCCTCGACTTACCACTGTTCATTTAGTGACCGTTCAATGTTAAAATAGCCCTCAACAAAGTGATTCATGGCCGTTTTTCACACTTAACGACTATTGCAGCATCCCCATGGTTACATGATCAGAATTCAGGTCCTTGGCCATTGACTCATACTTACGACGGTTGCAGTGTCCTGGAGTCACATGATCCCCTTTTGCGACCGTCTGACGAGCAAAGTCAGTAGGGAAGCCAGATTCGCTTCACACCCGTGTGACTAATAATTTAACAACTACAGCGATTCGCTTTAACTGTGGCAAGAAAGGTCATAAAATGGGGCACTGAACAAATGTTTCACTTAGCGACATGAATGTCGGGCTCAATTGCGGATGTAAGTCGAGGGCTACCTGTAGTTTTGATTGATTGAGGATTGATTGATTGATAGTGCGCATTGAGTTAGGGTTGACTGAGTGACCGCATAGAGAGATAAACTCCATGAAGATCTGTCCCCAAATCTGGTCCTTCAAATCTTCCAGTTGTGCCCAACTTGCAGCTGTAAATCAAGTCCATTCCCCCTGATTCTGGCCCTCTTCTTCTCTTCCCTTCCCTCTTTCCCAGGATCAAAGCCTTCTCCAGGGAGTTGAGCTTTTGCATCGATTGGCCAATTAATTACATACCAACAAATCATTGTCGGCTCTTACTGACCATATAGATAGATTTTGTCCATGGAAATCTGTCTCCAACCTGGTCCTTTGGCTCTTCCAATTGAGCCTCCATCTCCATTTCCTCTTTTCTTCTTCTCTTTTTCCTTCCACCTTTCCCAACAATCAGAGCCTTGGCTGGAGAGCTGAGTCTTTTTTTTTTTTTAATTTGATTTATATGCTGCCCTTCTCCGGAGACTCAGGGCAGTTTACAATGCGTTAAGCAATAGCCTTCATACATTTGTATATTTATATAAAGTCAGCTTATTGCCCCCACAAACTGGGTCCTCAAATCTTCCCTTCATGCGGCTGCAAAAGTTAATAGGAGTCTGTTCGGTGCTGCAATGTGGAGCAAAAATTGTTCTGTGTTTTCTTGACTATCCATAGAATAGAAGAATAGAATAACAGAGTTGGAAGGGACCTCGGAGGTCTTCTAGTCCAACCCCCTGCTTAGGCAGGAAACCCTACACCACTTTGGACAAATGGTTATCCAACATCTTCTTTAAAATGTCCAGTGTTGTCGCAACTTCTGGAGGCAAATTGTTCCACTGATTAATTGCTCTTACTGTCAGGAAATTTCTCCTTAGTTCTAAGTTGCTTCTCTCCTTGATTAGTTTCCACCCATTGCTTCTTATCCTGCCTTCAGGTGCTTTGGAGAATAGCTTGATTCCCTCTTCTATGTGGCAGCCCCTGAGATATTGGAAGACTGCTATCATGTCTCCCCTAGTCCTTCTTCTTTTTTTCTTTAATAAAGTTTTTTATTAGTAATTCAAAATTAAAAACATTGGACATAGATATGACATCACTGGTCCCAAGCATCTTCCAACACTTAATACATAATATACTAATGATAATACAATAATAAATTCCTTACACCTTATACGTTATTTAAACATAGTATTATAATAATAGTCATTTATACCTTATTCCTATACAATTTTACATATCTATACCTACCTTTGCCTATCTATACTATCCTTCTTTTCATTAAACTAGACATACCCAATTCCAGCAACCGTTCTTTATATGTTTTAGCCTCCAGTCCCCTGATCATCTTTATTGCTCTTCTCTGCACTCCTTCTAGAGTCTCCACATCATTTTTATATCGTGGCGACCAAAACTGGATGCCGTATTCCAAGTGTGGCCTTACCAAGGCATTATAAAGTGGTATTAACACTTCACGTGATCTTGATTCTATCCCTCCATTGATGCAGTCTAGAAATGTGTTGGCTTTTTTGGCAGCTGCTGCACACAGCTGGCTCATATTCAAGTGATTGTCCATTAGGACAATAATCTTCTCAAAAGTCTTCTCCCACATTGGCTTCAAAGGCATCAATGTTTCTTCTTCTCCATCTTCTTCAAAGTTCCACTTTTAATTCCATAAAGGGTCATACGGAAGACCGTATCAGAATTCAGATCTTTGTAGGTATAAACTTTGCTTTAAATCCATTGTAGGTTTTTTTCCCCCCCCTACAATGCTTTAGAAATAAAAACCGAACGAGCTTGTGGCAAAATGTTCTGGGTTTTTGTATGTCAAATGCAGATAGTCCTCCACTTACGACCATTCATTTAGTGACCGTTCAAAGTTACAACGGCACTGGAAAAAAAAGTAATTTACGAATGTTTATCACACCGACGATCCTTACAGCATCCCCATGGTCACGGGATCAAAATTCAGACGCTTGGCAACTGACTCATATTTATGACGGTCGCAGTGTCCCGGGGTCATATGATCACCCTTTTGCGACCTTCTGACAAGCAAAAATGGGGAAGCCAGAGTCACTTCACAACCATGTTACTAACTTAAGAACTGTAATGATTCACTTAACAACTGTGGCAGGAAAAGTCATAAAACGGGGCAGAATTCACTTAGCAACAGCACTTGGATTTATATACTGCTTCACAGTGCTTTGCAGCCCTCTCTAAACGGTTTACAGAGTCAGCCTATGGCCCCCAACAATCTGGGTCCTCATTTTACCGACCTCGGAAGGATGGAAGGCTGAGTCAACCTTGAGTCAGTGAGACTCGAACTGTTGGCAGTGAGCAGAGTCAGCCTGCAATACTGCATTGTAACAACTGTGCCACTACAACTTCCTCCCTTCCTTCCTTCCTTTTTTTTTTTAATTTGATTTATATGCCTCCCTTCTCCGAAGACTCAGGGCGGCTTACAATGCGTTAAGCAATAGCCTTCATACTTTTGTATATTTATACAAAGTCATCTTATTGCCCCCACAATCTGGGTCCTCATTTTACCTACCTTAGAAAGGATGGAAGAATGAGTCAACCTTGAGCCTGGTGAGATTTGAACTTGCATTAATTGCAGGCAGCTGTTGTTAATAACTGCTTTAGTCTGCTGCGCTACCAAGGCCCTTCCTTCCTCCCTCCCTTCCCTTCCCTTCCCTTCCCTTCCCTCCCTCCCTCCCTTCCTTCCTTCCTTCCTTCCTTTCCAGTAGCATTTAGACTTATATATCGCTTCACAGTGCTTTGCAGCCCTCTCTAAGCGGATTACAGAGTCAGCATCTTGCCATTTTTCTGGGTCCTCACTTTACCGACCTCGGAAGTATGGAAGGCCGAGTCAGCCTTGAACTTAACAAATGTTTCACTTAGCAACAGAAATGTTGGGCTCAACTGCGGTTGTAAGTCGAGGACTACCTGTATTATATACCTTGTTGAGTAAACAATTCTAAGGAGCAAGCTCTAATGCTTGGAAATTCTTTTCTGGGACTTTTTATTAAAACGCCGAAGTGGCAAATGTTTAACTGGCTGGGATGAACTCATGACTTAAAGCCAGACAGAGTTTGTTCGGTGGCGCTTGGTTTGCGGGAAAATCACCTCCGAGCTGATTGGAACTTCAAAATTAAAAATATCTTTTGCATCGTTTTGAATGCTGCAAATTGGCCTAAGACTACCCGGAGCAGGAGCAGTAATTCATGCACCAACGGGTGGGGATGAGTGATGTGCCTTGAAAGCAAATCTTCAGGTGTGGGTTGGTTAAAGCATTTCTAGATTGATAAAAGTTTTTCCTCCAAGCAATTCTTTCATCGGGCGTGGTGGGTTGGGGGGGTGGCGTGGCAACTTTTAAGTCTTGTGGACTTCAACTCCCAGAATTCTCCCATCATTGTTAATGTGAATCCAGGTCATTAAGTGAATCCATTGTTCGCAATGGGATGCTTTGCAGAAGAATTGCATATGATGTTCATTTAACAATCATTGTATGACCAGGGGTCCTATTCAGCAGGTTCGGACAGAACTGGTAGCGGAAATTTTGACTAGTTCGGAGAAGCGGCAAATACTACCTCTGGCTGGCCCCAGGAGTATGGTGGGAATGGGGATTATGCAATATCCTTCCCCCGGAGTGGGGTGGGAAAAGAGATTTTGCAGTATCCTTCCCCTGGAGTGGGGTGGGAATGGGGATTTTGCAATATCCTTCCCCCACCAAGACACACCCACCAAGCCACGCCCATAGAACTGGTAGTAAAAAAAAACTTGAATTCCATCACTGTGTACCACCCGGCAAATGGATGATCTTTTATTGCAGTGGTTGTTAAGCGATTCACTATTGGGAAAGAGGGAGGGGGAGAAGGGAGGAGGAGGCAGGCCTCTTTCCAAAAGGGACAACAGAATGGGAGGGGAATGAGGGCCGGCATGTGATACTTGCTCTGCCATGGCTGATTTTGCCACTGTCTCTCTCCGTCTCCCTCCCAGGCTCACCTACAGACACCGCCTATGGCCACCACAGCTGTTGCCGCCGCGGCTGCCGCCAGCGTCGTATCAACCACCCCCCAGTCTTTGAAACTGACTTACCCCGAGATTTTGGACCGGATCAAAGAAGAATTCCAGTTTTTGCAGAACCAGTACCACAGGTAAAAAGGACGTTCGTTTTCCTAGGGGACGTTGAGCTGGGTGGAGGACTGTGTGGCTTCTTCCTTTGATCCTGGTTTGTTTGTGTGTGTGTGTGTACGTGTGTGTGTACCGAAGCCAGCTTTTCAATCCCTGATTTAATCCTCGGAGCTGCTGTGAACCGTTTGGATGATTTTTGCCCCTCTGGGTAAGGCGCCCTTTGCAACCCGAAGAGACTGTATCGGATGAAATGCTCCTGGTTGGGTCCGGATCGCCTGATCCGGTAGCCATGGTGGTAGGTGGTTCGGAGAACTGGTAGCAAAAATCCCTCTCCTACCCCCGCCCCCCCCCATGCACAGCTGAGCCGCGTGATCATCAGAGGGGTTTTTTTTTACTTTTAAAAGCATTTTTTCTTCAGCCGAAAAAATGCTTTTAAAAGTTTTTTTAAAAAAACCTCTGATGATCACACGGCTCAGCTGGGATCATCAGAGCTTTTTAAAAGCATTTTTTTTACAAACCCAGTACTTTGGGTAGGCCTGTTTTTCACCCTCCCCAGGCTCTGGAGGCTTTCCTTGAGCTTCTGGGAGGGCGAAAACAGCCTTCCCCAGGCTCCAGAGGCCCTCTGGAGGCCAGAAACGGGCCTGTTTTCGGACTTCCGGTAGGCCCGTTTTTGTCTCTTCCAGAGCCTCCACATGGGCCCTGCACTTAACCAGCATCCAAAACAGGCTGCATGGAGACTTCGGGGAGGGGAGGGGCAGGCTGAGCGAGGTCAGCCAGTCCTTGCAACTACCGGTTCGGCAAACCAGATTAAAATTAACATCTGGTTCGCCCGAACTGACTGAATCCCACTCCTGCATGGAAGGGACAGGTCCACAAAGCAGAAAAAGGTTGGAGACGGTTGGTCTGGATGATTGAGTGGCAGCTCTCTCTCTCTCTCTCTGAACCGGAGAGGGCCCAAATCGAATCAAAATCGTTGCGAAGCCCTGTGTTGACTTATTTATTTAATTCAGCAGTCCCCACCTTTCTGGCTTTGCAGTCCGGCGGTGTTCTGTCCCCATCTCACACACGCACCCCCACAGACAGGCAACAGCTAAAGAACTCAGCCGACAACAGTTTTATCTGGTATCAGAATTGGCAGCAACCCAGTGGCTGGCTGCCAGGTATTCTTTACTCACGAGGGGGGAGTTTCTCCCTTCGTCCGGGAACAGAGCCAATACGTAATAATCAACAAAGTCCAGTAAATACAAAGAAGGTCGTCCGATATCCGTTTTTTGCTTGTCACAGAGCTGAACCGGCCACTACACCCTCTTTTATACCCTGTGGGGTGTGGTCCAGTGACTCAGCCTAATCCCGGGCGCGCCTCTTCTTCTGCTGCGCGCGCTTATCTCTGCGACGCTGCCGAGGATCCAGCCAAGACTCATCTCCCTCATTACTGTCCACCTGTGGCTGCATGGACGTGCTTGGCTCCGGGCCTATCTCTTGCCCTTCGGCGGATACCGAAGGCATTGCCAGAGAGGAGGGTCCTGGAGAGGGAGGCCTTGCCAACTCCTCTCCTTTACTCTCGGAGTCCTCTCCTGCCGATGACACAGGCTCAGGTAACGGAGCCACAACAGGCGGGAAGGGAAAGGGGATGGTTTCATGTGAGTGGAGTGCGAGTGGGCGCGTAGCTCCATTTGCGCAAACAGCAGCCACCTGTGTCCGTCGCACTTGCACCCACGCACTCGCCCGCTTCTCGTTCAAAGGGAACGGCATGTGTGTTCACCGGCCACTTTCGCAGCCCAGTTCCGAACGGGCCACGGCCTGGTAGTGGGCCATGGCCTGGGGGTGGTTAGGGATCCCTGATTTAATTCATTGGTTTATTAATTGTATATGCCACCCATCTCACTGTTGGAGCGACTCTGGGCCACTTACAAGAGGTTGAAACGATAAATATCAAACCGGTTAAGCTGAATAAGAATGAAATGACGAGTTTAGCCCTAGGGCCCGCCTTTTTGTTTTTAAGCTGTTCAAGTTTCTAGGACTCATGACTGTGCATGGTGCGCGAGGACACCGGACAGTGCGAGGAGGGCAGTTAAAGTAGGACGAGGACCGTGGTGGCGCCGTGGTTAGAATGCAGTATTGCAGGCATACACTGTCGACTGTCAGCAGTTTGATTCTCACCCGTTCAAGGTTGATTCAGCCTTCTGTCCTTCTGTGGTCGGTCAAATGAGGACCCAGATTGTTTGGGGGCGATACGCTGACTCTGTAAAGGAGTGGTGCGGTGGCCTAGAGGTAGAGCTCTTACCTCACAATCAGGAGGCTCTGAGTTCGATCCTAGGTAGAGGCAGATATTTCTCTCTCTTGGCACAATGGGAATATATCTGCTGAACAAAGCTCTGCATTGGTGACAGGAAAGGCATCCGGCCATTAAACACTCTGCTAGCTCCATTCAGTTGCCCAGACTCCACCCCGCAAGGGATTATGGGGTCATTAAATGATGATGATGATGATAGGCTGACTCTGTAAACCGCTTAGAGAGGGCTGGAAAGCACTGTGAAGCTGTATATAAGTCTTAAGCGCTATTGCTTCAGCCAAAGCAATTTGGGGGAACACAGCCCCCTTTGCTGAAGCTGTGAATAGATTATGCAAACTAGACAGGGGCTGAATACATTATGCAAATGCGGATCTGTATTTGCATGATTTATACAGGGAACCGCATCAAGGTTTTCTTCCCTGGGAAAAAAGGAATATTTGATCGGCACCGTATTTTGGGTTTTTTTAAAAGGGAAAGACAACTTAGCAGGAATGGGGTACAAGGTTAAGCTGGGGTTGTGTGAACCAGACCCTCTACAGTGCCTAGAGCAGGGTGTCAACCCTGAAGCTGACCCGCCCGAATCCATCTTGGAGCTTCAGTGTTGCCACACTGGAGCTGAGGGAGAAGGTGAGTGTGTGGGGGGATTAGAGATAGCTGGGATTTTGTAGCCAAAACGAAATACTTTCTCTTGGGAACCAAGGACAGTCTCACACCTGGTCAGAGGAAGGAGGAGTGATTGTCACCAGGCAACCAGACAGTGCCTTGATTGGACCATGGGGCTGAGGGAAAACTTTTGCTTTTAATTAAGATGAAAACCACAGAAAACCTTCAGAGTCGGTTTTCACCAGATCTGTGCCAATAGTTTTTGTGGAAATAGTGGAAGTTTTAAAGAAGAGATTGGATAATTTGTGTGAAGTGGTATAGGGTTTCCTAAGCAGAGGTTGGACTAGAAGACCTCCAAGGTCCCTTCTAATTCTTCTCTTCTCTTCTCTTCTCTTCTCTTCTCTTCTCTTCTCTTCTCTTCTCTTCTCTTCTCTTCCCTTCCCTTCCCTTCCCTTCCCTTCCCTTCCCTTCCCTTCCCTTCCCTTCCCTTCCCTTCCCTTCCATTCCATTCCATTCCATTCCATTCTTCATTCCTGTTCTGTTCTGTTCTGTTCTATTCTATTCTATTCTATTCTATTCTATTCTACTCTACTCTACTCTACTCTACTCTACTCTATTCTATTATATTCCCTCCTATATTTATTCTATTCTATTCTATTCTATTCTATTCTATTCTATTCTATTCTATTCTATTCTATTCTATTCTCTCCTATATTTATTCTATTCTATTCTATTCTATTCTACTCTACTCTACTCTACTCTACTCTATTCTATTCTATTCTATTCCCTCCTATATTTATTCTATTCTATTCTATTCTATTCTATTCTATTCCCTCCTATATTTATTCTATTCTATTCTATTCTATTCTATTCTATTCTATTCTATTCTACTCTACTCTACTCTACTCTATTCTATTATATTCCCTCCTATATTTATTCTATTCTATTCTATTCTATTCTATTCTCTCCTATATTTATTCTATTCTATTCTATTCTACTCTACTCTACTCTACTCTATTGTATTCTATTCTATTCCCTCCTATATTTATTCTATTCTATTCTATTCTATTCTATTCTATTCTATTCTATTCTATTCCCTCCTATATTTATTCTATTCTGTTCTGTTCTGTTCTATTCTATTCTATTCTATTCTATTCTATTCTATTCTATTCTATTCCCTCTACTCTATTCTACTCTACTGTACTCAACTCAACTCAACTCAACTCTTCCAATAAAACTACTCTGAAGAATCCACCTGCCTCAGTTTTACTTGCTATGGGTCTATTACTGTGATAGCGAACCTGTGGCGCGCCTGCCCAAAGTGGCACCCAAAGCCATGTCACCCGGCATGTGCAGCCTTGCCTTGTGTGTCTTCCGGATTTCTGACGAGTATGCGCATGCAACAATCAGCTGTCCTTCGCGTTTACGGCACTACCGAAAACCGGTGCGCGCGTGCTCACCAGCCAGCTGATTGTTGGGTGCGCTTGTGCACCAGAACCTGGAGGTTCAGCTTTTCCAGAGCGCGACCCCTTCGCATATGCAGCAGTGCCGAAAACCGGCCTGCGCATGTGCACCGGCCAGCTGATCATCATTTTCATTTTCATTTCATTTTATTTTATTTAATTTAATTTGTATACCGCCATACTCCTGAAGGACTCAGGGCGGTGAACAGGCACAGAATAAAACACGCAAAATAGAAAAATTAAGAACAGAAGTAAAATCGAATTAAATCAATTTAGCCCAAGACAAATTTAAAACCCCAGGTTAAGAACAAATTAAAATTGACATTAAAATTTACATTAAAAAAGAATGGGAAAGGTTAGGCCAGACCAGCCTGGTGAAAAAAAAGGTTTTAAGAGCGCGGCAGAAGGTGTGTAGATCCGGGATCCTCCGTATCTCCGGGGGGAGCTCTCCCCCTGGGGGCTGCCAGCTGACATTGTTTGGCCGACGGCACCCGGAGGAGTCCCTCTCTGTGGGAGCATACCAGCCGGTGGGAGGCCGTTTGCAGCAACAGGCGGTCCCGTAAATAACCAGGCCCTAAGCCATGGAGCGCTCTAAAGGTGGTAACCAGAACCTTGAAGTGCACCCGGCAGACCACCGGGAGCCAGTGCAACTCGCGCAGGAGAGGTGTTACATGGGAGCGACACGTCGCTCCCATAACCACCCGCGCGGCCGCACTCTGCGCCAGTTGGAGCCTCCGGGTGCTCCTCAAGGGGAGCCCCATGTAGAGAGCATTGCAGTAGTCCAGGCGGGAAGTGACGAGGGCATGAGTGACCGTGCCTAAGGAGTCCCGATCCAGAAAGGGACGCAATGCGTGCTAGAACCCAGACATTTGGCTTTTCCGGAACGCGGCCCCAACGAGCGCACACGCGGATGTTTCCGTGCAACCTCTTTGGCACTCGGTGCCGAAAAGGTTCGCCATCACTGATCTATTACTTGAAACCCTGACACGGGTGGCCAAAAACCGGGCTGCGGCATGCCAAAAAATCGGGCCACGCAAACAAGCGAAGTCCCATGCAGGCAGCACGCGAAACCACATTCCCACGTCCACGGGAAAAACCTCTCTCCACGGAACTGGTCCCTGGTACCCCAAAGGTTGGGGGGGGGGTCTTCTGGCCTAGAGGGTCATCCAGACGCCTCTGTTTCTTTGAAGGTGGTCGAAGGGTGGTTCAATCTGTGGTCTTCCTTTTATCTTCACAGCTTGAAGCTTGAGTGCGAGAAACTGGCCACGGAGAAGACCGAAATTCAGCGACATTATGTCATGGTGAGCAGCTTTTATGATGCTGATTAAATGCCAGGCTGAGCTTTCCAGGAAAGCAGAGTTTTAGGAGCCCTCACTCTTGCCTCTTCATTGGCCTGCAGTCGAGGATGATGGGAGCTGGAGTAGAAAGCAATCACCAGAGTAATGCGTGGGCAGGTTTTATTTTATTTTTATTTTTATTTATTTTTTTAATTAGATTTATATGCCGCCCTTCTCCGGAGACTCAGGGCGGCTTACAATGCGTTAAGCAATAGCCTTCATCCTTTTGTATATTTTATACAAAGTCAGCTTATTGCCCCCACAAACTGGATCCTCAATTTACCTACCTTAGAAAGGATGGAAGGCCGAGTCAACCGTGAGCCTGGGGATATTCAAACTTGCAATAATTGCAGACAGCTGAATGTTAATAACAGGCTTTTTAGTCTGTTGAGCTATCCAGGCTCCTAATCCAGGTTTTACACTCTGCTACCTGTTTTGGGGTACAAGAGCTACATTTTTCCAGCTGAAGAAATCTGTTCTGATCCAGCTCAACAAACTCAACAAACCCTCTGTAGTTGAAGCAATGATTCTGTTATTAGGAGCGCCGGCAACCTCAGCAAAAAGTTTCTCTCTCACCACAGGCTAACAAGTCTGTCCGTCCGGGAGATGGATGGTTGTCTGCCACATCTATTCATCTCCGCCCCCTGCCTTTTATCCCCAGAGTTAGGGTGGGGCCTCGCTAGCAGCAGTGGCTCTTCTGTCCCGAGGACCGTCCTATAGATTTCCACTGCTCTCCTCTCCTCTGCCTTCTGTGCATCTGCGCGTCAGGCACTGGACCCAGCTGTTCCGCCTCTTCCTCATCAGCCACCTCCTGACCTAGGGGCTGTTGACTCTCCATCTGAGGGCTGACGGATGGCCCAGGCTCTGCCTCTCCCTCTCTGCCAGCTCCATTCCCTCTTCCCCCTCGGAGCTCTCAGATTGCCTTGATGGTGGCCCTGACTCCCAAGCCTCCTCCTCTTCTTCTGATTCGGCCGCTGGAGGGGCTGGCAGTCAACAGGCCACAACACAATCATCCTCGACATACAATCACAATTGAGCCCCGAATTTCTGTTGCTAAGTGAGACATTTGTTAAGTGAGTTTTGCCCCGTTTTACGACCTCACCGGTCACAGGTGCTAAGTGAATCTCTGCAGTTTTTAAATTAGGAACACGGTTGTTAGGCGAATCTGCCTTCCCCCTTGACTTGGCTTGTCAGAAGGTCGCCAGAGGGGATCACGTGAACCCACCCCCCCGGGCACTGCGACCGTCATAACTAAGAGACAACTACGAGTCAATCACGTGACAGTGGGGAATGCTGCAACAGCCGTTAAGTGTTAAAAAACGGTCGTAAGTCATTTTTTTCAGTGCCGTTGTAACCTTGAACGGTCACTAAAACCAACCGTTGTAAGCCGAGGACTACTTGTACTGTTATTTGCAAAAAAGGAGAGTAAGGTAGGTAGGGTGGGGGGGCTGGCTGTTGAGCTCAGTTCTCCCCAGCTTCTCCGTCTTGCCCCCTCCCTTCCAGAAATACGGTCCTCCACTTACGACCACAGTTGAGCCCAACATTTCTGTTGCCGAGCAAGATAGTTGTTAAGTGAGTTTTCCCACTTTTTACCACCTTTCTCGCCCCAGGTGTAAAAGGAATCCCTGCAAGTTATGATTTTACATCTGCAGTTTAATAGCGATGGGAAATTGGCCTCTTGTCTTTTCAAAATCCTTGATAGAAATTCCCCAGCTAACCTTGGCTTGCTTTTTGTCTTCCAGTATTATGAAATGTCCTACGGGTTGAACATCGAAATGCACAAACAGGTAAGTGGACACGCGTGTTGGAGGCAGGCGTCGGGTACCTCTTTTACTGCTATCGGTAGTCCTCGACTTACGATCATAATTGGAACCAGAATTTCGGTTGCCTAAGCAAAGTATATATATATAGTAAGAGCTGTTAAAGGAAGTCATGTCTGATTTTTTTCGCCACGGCTGCTAACCGAAACGCTGCAGTCGTTAAGTGAATCACGCAGTCGTTAATCGAATCCGGCTTCCCCCACCCCCATTGACTTGACTTGTCAAAACCTGCCCGGAAGGTTGCAAACCCCAGCATCCTACCACCATCGTCAATACAGGTAGTCCTTGATTTACAACAGTTCATTTAGCGACCATTCCAAGTTGCAACGGCACTGAAAAAAAGTGACTCATGACCATTTATCACCTTTGTGACCATTGCAGCACACCCCCCCCCATGGTCATGTGATTTACATTAGGGTGCATGGCAACTGACTCACATTTATGACGGTTGCACTGTCACAGGGGAAGCCAGATTCACTTACCAACCAGGTTACTCACTTAACAACTGCTTCTGATTCACTTAAGAAGCATGGCAAGAAAGTTACTGCCTGAAATTTTTGATCACGTAACCTCAGGGATGCTGCGATGGTCGTAAGGGCGAGGACCTGTGTCATCAGTCCCTTTTTTCAGAGCCCTTGTAACTTTGGACGGTCGCTAAATGAACGGTTGTAAGTCGAGGACTGCCTGCGTTCTTTTGTTTTTGTTTTGTTTTTTTCAAAATGTGGGTGTTTTAATTCCAAACGAGGGCCACTGGAAGCTGATCCAATTGGAATTTTCATCCTGATCTGGTTTTTTTTCCATTTTCCATTTGCTGCAGTTTAACCTTTAAAGGTTCATTGGGGGCATCATGCCGGTTTAGCAGTTCGGTTTAGATTAATCCTCTCGCCAGTCGGCCGAAAATCACGCCCTCCCCAGAAATGTGTCAGGTTCTAAGGAGCAGAGAAAGGGCATTTAGCTCCCCCACCTCACACCCCCCCCCCCCCCCCCCCCCCCCCGTTCGTGATACAGAAGACAGAGGGAACCAGGTTTGGACTGCAAATCTGCCTTCCGATCTGAACCAGCCTCTTGTATTGGGTGCAAATTGTCCCTCTGCATGGATGAGGAGGGGGCTTTAGACAGCTCCAGCCTCTCTTGCCAGCTTTTCCCTTCCCTATTTCCCCTCCTTCCCCAGCTTGGAATCTGCCCAGCCAGATGATCCCCGGAATAACACCATGGAAAGGGACCTTGGAGGTCTTCTAGTCCAACCCCATTCTCAAGCAGGAGACCCTATATCGTTTCAGGCAAGCGGCTGTCCAATCTCTTCTTAAAAGCCTCCAATGATGGAGCATTCACAACTTCTGGTGGCAAGCTGTTCCACTGGTTACCGTATCTTTCGGAGTATAAGACGCACCTTTTTCCCCCCAAAAAGAGGGTGAAAATCTGGGTGCGTCTTACACTCTGAATGTAGCCCCACCCAGCTTCTCAAACGGAGGTTTCAGAGGCTGAAAAAAGCATCAGAAACGAAGCTTCAGAAAAGAAGCCCCCAAACAGAGCTTCAGAGGCTTTTTTTCTGAAGCTGTTTCGGAGGCTTTCAGAGGCAGTTGTTTTTTTTTTTCTGAAACTGAGTTTCAGAAGTTTCAGAGGCAGGAAAAAAAAAGCCAAAAAAAAAGCAAGACACAGAGCTCACAACCAAGGAACCTGTTGCTAAAATTCACCTCTGGGAACAGCTGATTGGGGATATTCTGGGAGGCCGATCCACCTGCCAATCAGCTTTTTTCTTATTTTTCTCCCCAAAAACTAAGGTGCGTCTTATACTCCAAAAAATAAGAAAAATAATTCTTCTCAATGTCAGGAAATTCCTCCTTAGTTCTGGGTTGCTTCTCTCCTTGATAAACTTCCATCCATTGTTTCATCTCCTGCCTTCTGGTGCTTTGGAGAATAGCTGGACCCCTTCTCTTCTCTGTGGCAGATATGGGGGAAGCCAGATTCGCTTAACGACCTTTTATCAACTGCAGGGCCTCACTTAACAACTGAGGCAAGAAAGTTCATACAATGGGGCAAAACTCACTTAACAAATGTCTCGCTTAGCCAGAGATGTTTTAGACTCAATTGTGGCCGTAAGTCGAGAACCACGTGTACTGCTATCATGTCACCACTAGTCCTTCTTTTCATTAAATTAGACATACCCAATTCCTGCAACTCTTCTTTGGGGCAACCCCCGAGATATTGGAAGTCTGCTAATCATGTCACCCCTGGTCCTTCTCTTCATTAAACTGTTGTTGTTAGTTGCAAAGTGGTGTCTGACCCATCGCGACCCCATGGACCACGTTCCTCCAGGCCTTCCTGTCCTCTACCATCCCCTGGAGTCCATTTAAGCTCACACCGACTGCTTCAGTGACTCCATCCAGCCACCTCATTCTCTCTCGTCCCCTTCTTCTTTTGCTCTCCATCTTTCCCAGCATGAGGCTCTTCTCCAGTGAGTCTTTCCTTCTCATTAGGTGCCCAAAGTGTTTCAGTTTCATCTTCAAGATCTGGCCTTCTAAAGAGCAGTCAGGGTTGATCTCCTCTAGGACTGACCAGTTTGGTCGCCTTGCAGTCCAAGGGACTCGCAGGAGTCTTCTCCAGCACCAGAGTTCAAAGGCCTCCATTCTTTGGCGCTCAGCCTTCCTTACGGTCCAACGTTCACAGCCATCCATTGCAACTAAAGAGCCTTGGTGGCGCAGCAGACTAAAGCACTGTTAAGTAACACCAGCTGCCTGCAATTACTGCAAGTTCAAATCTCACCAGGCTCAAGGTTGACTCAGCCTTCCATCCTTTCGAGGTAGGTAAAATGAGGACCCGGTTTGTGGGGGCAATAAACTGACTTTGTATAAAAAAAGAAGACCGCTTTGGGGGGGGGGGCGAAAGCCCTACTAAGCAGGTATATACAAAAGTATGAAGGCTATTGCTTAACGCATTGTAAGCCGCCCTGAGTCTCCGGAGAAGGGCGGCATATAAATCGAACCAATAAATAAATAAATAAACTGGGAAAACCATAGCCTTGACTATACGCACTTTTGTTGGCAGGGTGATGTCTCTGCTTTTTAGTATGCTGTCTAACTTTGCCATGGTTTTCCTCTCCAGGAGCAAGCAGCTTTATATAACTAAATCACGAAAGCGTCTTTATATGACTTTATATCGCTAAACTAGCCATGCCCAATCCCGGCAACCGTTCTTCATAACATTTTAGCCTCCAGCCCCCTAATCATCTTCGTTGCTCTTCTCTGCCACTCTTTCCAGAGTCTCAGCCTCTTCTTTACATCGTGGCGACCAAAACTGGATTCCACGTGTGGCCTTAACCACGGCATGATAAAACGATATTAAAAGCCGATCTTCCATTTATCCCTGTCCTCTCTCTCTCTCCCCCCGTGTGTGTTTCCTTACGATGTTGTGTGGGCTGTTGCATGGCAGGATTTACAACCAGCTTCAGGTGGTGGTGGTGCTGCTGCTGGCCTGGCCAGTTGCCAGAAAGCTGTCACGGCTCCTCCTTCCCCCCCCCCCACCTCCCCCTGTTTTATTTTAAGGAGAAACTCATAACTCTGGGCCTTGACAGCCTCCAGGTGACAAATGGGAGCCGGATTGATATATAACCTTTGTGGTTATCTTCTCTGTGCTGCCGGATCCCTTCTCCCCTATTGGAGACCCCTCCTCTCTTTCCCCAAAAGACTGGCACCTCCCCTTCGATTAGATTTGCCCAGCAGGTGTCTTTTTAATGTTATTCAAGCCCACCCCCCAGGCCCAATCTCCCCCCCCCTTTCCCTCATCACCTGCTTTATTGCCAGCATAAAAAGGTCATACCATTTAATTTGATCCCGGACGAAGGCTCCTCTTTATAGTAAGCTGCTTGGTGGTCGGGCTCGGTGGTGATTGGATTTCCTGATATCCCCTCCACCCTTCTGTTTTTTTAAAAAAATAAATTATTTTTCCAAAAGGCTCTCTGCCTTCCTGTCGGGGTGGGGGTGGGGGTGGGGAATGGTGCTTAGGGATGTGCGTAGGCAGGAAAACAGCTTGACGGGGGGGAAAAATATAAAGAGCGGGGGGTGGGTGGGGGAGAGAGATGCAAATGAAAGGAATATCTCTTTGCAGAAATGCAAGCTAGGACATTGAGGGAGGGGGTTGCTGGGGAGGGGGTCTGTGGGCAGAAGATAGGAGAGTTGCAATGGGAGAGATTGTCATTTGTAAGGCAAGAGCCGCCCCCCCCCCCCCCCAAAAAAAAACAGTAGCAAAAAAGGTCTATAACAGTGAAGGTTTAGAGCAGGAGTGTCCAATTTTGGCAACTTTGAAGTCCTGTGGACTTCAATTCCCAGAATTCCCCAGCTGGGGAATTCCCCAGTTGGACACCCCACCCCCACCCGACCCCGGGTTAGAGCTTAGTGGTAGAGTCCTGCTTTGCTTGGGTCAACCGTCAACTTTTGAAAAACATCTCTACAGGTGGTCCTCGACTTACGACCACAATTGGGACCAGAATTTCTTAAGCGAGGCGGTTGTTGAGTGAGTCGTGTCTGGTTTTACCGCGTTTTGGCCACTTAACAAATCGCCAGGGTTGTTAAGTGAATCTTGAGGTCGTTAAGCGAATCCGGCTTTCCCCATTGGCTTTGCTGATCAGAAGGTCGCAAAAGGGGATCACATGATCCTGGCCGGGACAGTGCAATGATCATAAATAGGAATCGGTTGTCAAGCGCTTGAATTTTAATCACACGATCCTGGGGATGCTTCAACGGTTGTAAGTGCAAGGACCAGTTATAAGTCACTTTTTCAGTGCTGTTGTAAGTTCAAACAGTCACTACGTAAGTGATTGTAAGTTCAGGACTGCCTGTGTAGCCTTGTGCTTTGGTGCTACAAGGCTAAACCTGGTCCTAAAGATGAAGATTGATATGGGCGTCTTTTAAATTTCAGTGTAGGTCGTTTCGACTTACGACCATAATTAGCCCAAAATTTCTGTTCCTACGTGAAACAGTTGTTAAGCGAATTTTGCCCCATTTTACAACCTTGCCACATTTCTTAAGTGAATCACTGCGATTGTTAAGTTAGCAACGCAGTTGTTAAACGAATCTGGCTTTCCCCAATGACTTTGCTTGTCAGAAGGTCGCAAAATAAGATCACGTGATCCTGGGACACTGCAGCTGTCATAAATATGAGTCAATTACCAAACATTCGAATTTTTATCATTTATTTATTTATTTATTTATTTAATTTTATTGGATTTATATACCGCCCTACTCCCGAAGGACTCAGGGTGGTGAACAGCCAAAAAGATAAAACACACAAACTACAAAATTTAAAAGACAATATAAAAACCCATTAACTAGTTTGGCCCAAAACAAATTAAAACACCCCTAATATTTTAAAACAAATTTAAAATTTACTATTTAAAAGGGAAGTTAGGCCAGGCCAGCCTGCTGAAATAAAAAGGTCTTGAGGGCACGGCGGAAGGTGCGTAAATCCGGGATCGTCCGTATCTCCAGGGGGAGCTCATTCCAGATGGCAGGTTCCCCCACAGAGAAGGCTCTCCCCCTGGGGGCCGCCAGTCGACACTTTGGCCGACGGCACCCTGAGGAACCACTTTCTATGTGAGCGTACTGGCCAGTGAGAGGTTACTGGTGGCAGAAGGCGGTCCCGTAAGTAATCAGGTCCTAAGCCATGGAGCACTCTAAAGGTGGTAACCAAAACCTTGAAGCGCACCCGGAAGACCACCGGGAGCCAGTGCAGCTCGCGCAGGAGAGGTGTTACATGGGATCGCCACGTCGCTCCCATAACCACCCGTGCGGCCGCACTCTGAACCAGTTGGAGCCTTCGGGTGCTCCTCAAATGGAGCCCCATTTCATTTTCATTTTTCATTTCATTTTATTAAATTTGTATACCGCCCTACTCCCGAAGGACTCAGGGCGGTGAACAGCCATAAAATAAAACATATAGATACAAAATTTAAAATAGAGATAAAACTAATTAAATAAATTTGGCTGAAACATTTTAAAACCCCAATAAATTAAAACCAAATTTAAAATTTAAAATTCCATTTTAAAAAGAGGAAAAGTTTAAGTCAGGCCAGCTTGATGGAATAAGAACATCTTAAGCACGCGACGGAAGGTACACAGATCCGGAATTCTCCGTATCTCCGGGGGGAGCTCGTTCCAGATCGTAGGTGCCCCCACAGAGAAGGCTCTCCCCCTGGGGGCCGCCAGTCGACATTGTTTGGCCGACGGCACCCGGAGGAGCCCCTCTCTATGGGAGCGTACTGGTCGGTGGGAGGCTATTGGTGGCAGCAGGCGGTCCCGTAAATAGCCAGGTCCTAAGCCATGGAGTGCGCTGAAGGTGGTAACCAGAACCTTGAAGTGCACCCGGAAGACCACCGGGAGCCAATGCAGCTCGCGCAGGAGAGGCGTTACATGGGAGCACCACGTCGCTCCCATCACCACCCGCGCGGCCGCACTCTGCGCCAGTTGGAGCCTCCGAGTGCTCCTCAAGGGGAGCCCCATGTAGAGAGCGTTACAATAGTCCAGATGGGAGGTGACGAGGGCATGAGTGACCGTGTGTAATGAGTCCCGATCCAGAAAGGGACGCAATCGGCGAATCAGGCGGACCTGATGAAAAATCCTCCCGGTCACGGCCGTCAAGTGCTCTTCTAAAGACAGCCGTGAATCCAGGAGGACACCCAAGTTGCGAGCCCTCTCTGTGGGGGCCAATGACTCGCCCCCACTTGGAGTCATGGCTGTTCCAAGTTACAAAACCCTGAGAAAAGTGACTTATAACCATTTTTCACACTTAACGACTGTCAAAATTCAGACTCTTGGCAACCGACTCGTATTTATGACAGTTGCCATGGCCCGGGATTATATGACTCCCCCTTTTGCGACCACCTGACAAACAAATCAGTGAGGTAGCCAGATTGACTTCATAACCGTGTTCCTAACTTAACGACTGCAGTGATAACCCTTAACAAGGAAGTGGCCAGGAAGTGGAGCAAAACTCCCTTTGCAAGCGTCCCGCTTAACAACTGAAAGCTTGGCCTCAATAGATGGGGAACTCTTCAAATTTGCAGACAACATCAAGCTGGCAGGAATAGCCAACACTCCGGAAGATAGGCTTAAAATACAGAAGGATCTTGACAGACTTGAACATTGGGCCCTATCTAATAAAATGAAATTCAACGGTGAAAAAAAGGAAGGTTCTACATTTAGGCAAGGAAAACAAAATGCACAGGTACAGTATATGTGGTACCTTGCTCAATAGTAGTAACTGTGAGGGGGATCTTGGAGTCCTAGTGGACAACCATTTAGATATGAGGCAGCCGTGTGCAGCAGCTGCCAAAAAAGCCAACACAGTTCTGGGCTGCATCAACAGAGGGATAGAATCAAGATCATGCGAAGTGTTAATACTACTTTATAATGCCTTATTAAGGCCACAGTTGGAATATTGCATTCGGTTTTGGCCGCTAGGATGTAAAAGAGATGTGGAGACTCTGGGACGAGTGCAGAGAAGAGCAACAAAGATGCTTAGGGGACTGGAAGCTAAAACATATGAAGAACAGTTGCAGGAACTGGGTATGTCTAGTTTAATGAAAAGAAGGACTAGGGGAGATATGATAGCAGTCTTCCAATATCTCAGGGGCTGCCACAAAGAAGAGGGAGTCCAGCTATTCTCCAAAGCACACAAAGGCAGGCCAAGAAGCAATGGGTGGAAACTCATCAAGGAGAAGGAGAGAAGCAATTTAGAACTAAGCAGAAATTTGACAAAACAGTAACAAGAGTTATTTATTGGTTCGATTTATATGCCGCCCTTTTCCGGAGACTCAAGACAGCTTACAATGCATTAAGCAATAGCCTTCATACTTTTGTATATACCTGCTTAGTAGGGCTTTCGGGGGCCCCCTAAGCGGTGTTCTTTTTTTTTTATACAAAGTCAGCTTATTGCCCCCACACAAACTGGGTCCTCATTTTAGCTACCTTGAAAGGATGGAAGGCTGAGTCAACCTTGAGCCTGGTGAGATTTGAACTTGCAGTAATTGCAGGCAGCTGGTGTTACTTAACAGGGTTTTAGTCTGCTGTGCCACCAAGGGGCAATAGTTGGAAGGGACCTTGGAGGTCATCTAGTCCAACCCCCCTGCTCACACAGGAGACCTATACGAGGGATTCGAACCGCCGACCTTTCTGATCGACAAGCTCAGCGTCTTAGCCACTGAGCCACTTAGAACAATTAACCAATGGAACAACTTGCCTCCAGAAGTTGCGAATGCTCCAACACTGGAAGTTTTTAAGGAGGAGATTGGACAACCATTTGTCTGAAGTGGTGGAGGGTTTTCTGCCTAAGCAGGGGGTTGGACTAGAAGACCTTCAAGACCCCTTCCAACTCTGTTATTCTATTCCATTCTAATTGCTGTCATAAGTCGAGGACCGCTTGTATTCCAGAAAGGAGTTAGGAATTTTTTGGGGTGGGGGTGGGAAGGAATCCAAAAAGAAAGATATGGTATGTTTGTGTATTACTTCTCCTTTGCACGCTGGAAGAAAGGAGGGACGGACGGAAGCGTGGCAAGCAATTTTAAGCCAGGAGCAGGAAATCTGGGCAGGCGGGTTTGATCGTTTCTCATCCGGGCAAAGCGTTAAAAGGCCACTAAATTGAACATTAACGAGCTGAAAGTGAATTGGAGACAGCTCTCCCCCTCACGCCCCCCTCCCCTCCACCGGAGGTGCCTGGCCACAAGTGCATTAGAAAGGCAAATCCATTATGCAGCCCCCAAGAGAGAATTAAATTTTTCCCAGAAAGTACTTACTGTCTCCGTTCCTCTCATTTCTCCTTCTCACTCTCTCTCTCTCCTTTTTTTTTTTTCTGGCAAGTGCTATCTTTCATTTTTTTAAAAAAAACCAGAAGCTTTATATCACCGGTAAAATGAATGCAGATGCTAATGGGGATGGCAAAAAATTAAAAAACTTTACCCCGTTCCTGCCCAGTTTTCAATGCGTTAGAAGGTTTCCATAGTGAAATAGAGAACCGATGACAGTCAGGCACTCTGTGCATGTTCAGGAGTCCTCTACTCCTTTAAATCGCTGATGGTGACCCCGGGCAAAAGTTTTGTGTTACGGACAATGTCAAAGTAGTAGCTTGCTTCTCTCTCTCTGGCAAGGCGATGAAATACAGGCAGTCTTCCAAGTTCCAACCATTCGTTTAGTGACTGTTCGAAGTTTACAATGGCATCAGAAAAAGTGATCAATGACCTTTTTTCTTTTTTCTTTTTTACATTTTTTATTATATTTTTATTGTTAAAGAATAACAAAAAGGAAAAAAAATCAATACAAAAAATCAATAGTAAGGAAAGGAAAAAAAAAATTTTTTTAATGACCATTTTTCATACTGGACGACCGTTGCAACATCCCTCCGTGGTCACGTGATGAAAATTCAGATGCTTGGCAACTGACTCATACTTACGACGGTTGCAGTGTCCCGGAGTCATGTTGATCTCCTTTTGTGACCTTCTGACGAGCAAAGGGGAAAAACCAGATTTGCTTTGCAACCATATTACTAATTGAACGACTGCAGTGATTCACTTAACAACGGTGGGAGAAGTGGGATTCACTTACCTTCCCTACCGGTTTGCAAATGTGAGCGCGCGCACGGGTGCTACGCTCCCACGTGCCGCCTCTGCTCATGCGCATGGCCTTCTACGCATGTGCAGTAGCCACACATTATATCCGGGCAGGTGGGCGGAGCCTCCCATAGTCACTGCTCCCGGATTAACCGAACCGGACTGAACCAGCTGAATCCCACCACTGAACTGTGGCAAGAAAAGTGATAAAATGGGACAAAACTCACTTAACAGCCGTCTCATGTGGCAACAGAAATTTCGGGCGCCATTGCTGCCGTAAGTCGAGGACTACCTGCATTTGCGAGAAACTGAGAGAAACAAAACTTTGATTTGGGGGGTTAGAATATCGTGGAATTATAGAAATAATATAGATCTTGCAGGAAAGCCAGTCTTCCAGTGTGTATGTATTTCATTTTTATTTTTGCTGATTTGAATTTTGAAGCTGACCAGCGCTGGAATTGTTTATTTCAAATTAATTTATTTCAAGTAAACTTAATCCAATTTATTTCATTGGAAGGCATCAAACTGCTTTCTATACGGGGCTTGTAACCCTTGGCTCAAAATCTGAGTTTGGTGGCTAGCCAAGACTCGCAGGAAAAAAATAACAGCCGAGGTCATAAAAATCAGTCCTTGAATTATGACCGGCAATGGAGTCTGACTATTGTGGTTATTTTATAGCCGTCATGACTGTACGACCTTGATGGGCAGGGTCCATGACGGTCGTAATTCAAGGAGTACTAGGAAGTTGAACCCAGGATCCTGGAGAAAAGCAGTGGGAACGCTGTTCTGTCAGGTTGACGAGCGGGCGAAAGCGTCGACGTGAATGAGGACAAGGCGTAGCCTGCTTTCAAAAGCAGAAAAATTTTGGTGTTTGCAAAGGCCGGGTTGTCAGTTCAACAGGGCTTGTGTGCTCCCTGCTGGATTTTCAAACAGCGGTATCGGACTTTGAGGAAAACAAAACAGCTCGGGGGCCATGTTAAAGATTAAAAGCAGATAGTTTTGCATGAAAAGCAGATAAAGCACTGGAATCTAAGGAGACATTTTCTAACAGTGAGAACCATCAACCGATGGAAGAGAAGTTGCCTTCAGAAGTTGTGGGAGCTTCATCACTGGAGGTTTTCAAGAAGAGACTGGGCAGCCATCTGTCAGAAATGGTGTAGGGTCTCCTGCTTGGGCGGGGGGTTGGACTAGATGACCTACAAGGTCCCTTCCAACTCTATTGTTCTCTCCTCTCCTCCCTTCCCCTCCTCTCCTCTCTTCCTGTCCTCTCCTTCTCCTCCTCTCCTCCCCTCCCCTCCTCTCCTCTTCTCTCCTCTCCTTCTCCTCCTCTCATCCCCTCCTTTCCTCCCCTCCCCTCCCCTCCTCTCCTCTCTTCCTGTCCTCTCCTTCTCCTCCTCTCCTATCCTCCTCTCCTCTCCTCTCTTCCTGTCCTCTCCTTCTCCTCCTCTCCTCTCATCCCCTCCTCTCCTTCCCTCCCCTCCTCCTCTCCTCCCCTCCCCTCCTCTCCTCTCCTCTCATCCCCTCCTCTCCTTCCCTCCCCTCCTCCTCTCCTCCCCTCCCCTCCTCTCCTCTCCTCTCTTCCTGTCCTCTCCTTCTCCTCTCCTCTCATCCCCTCCTCTCCTCTCTTCCTGTCCTCTCCTTCTCTTCCTCTCCTCTCATCCCCTCCTCTCCTTCCCTCCCCTCCCCTCCTCTCTTCCTGTCCTCTCCTACTCTCCTCTCCTCCCCTCCCCTCCTCTCCTCTCCTCTCTTCCTGTCCTCTCCTTCTCTTCCTCTCCTCTCATCCCCTCCTCTCCTTCCCTCCTCTCCTCCCCTCCCCTCCTCTCCTCTCCTCTCTTCCTGTCCTCTCCTTCTCCTCTCCTCTCATCCCCTCCTCTCCTCTCTTCCTGTCCTCTCCTTCTCTTCCTCTCCTCTCATCCCCTCCTCTCCTTCCCTCCCCTCCTCCTCTCCTCCCCTCCCCTCCTCTCCTCTCCTCTCTTCCTGTCCTCTCCTTCTCTTCCTCTCCTCTCATCCCCTCCTCTCCTTCCCTCCCCTCCCCTCCTCTCTTCCTTTTTGAGGAAAACAAAACAGCTCGGGGGCCATGTTAAAGATTAAAAGCAGATAGTTTTGCATGAAAAGCAGATAAAGCACTGGAATCTAAGGAGACATTTTCTAACAGTGAGAACCATCAACCGATGGAAGAGAAGTTGCCTTCAGAAGTTGTGGGAGCTTCATCACTGGAGGTTTTCAAGAAGAGACTGGGCAGCCATCTGTCAGAAATGGTGTAGGGTCTCCTGCTTGGGCGGGGGGTTGGACTAGATGACCTACAAGGTCCCTTCCAACTCTATTGTTCTCTCCTCTCCTCCCTTCCCCTCCTCTCCTCTCTTCCTGTCCTCTCCTTCTCCTCCTCTCCTCCCCTCCCCTCCTCTCCTCTTCTCTCCTCTCCTTCTCCTCCTCTCATCCCCTCCTTTCCTCCCCTCCCCTCCCCTCCTCTCCTCTCTTCCTGTCCTCTCCTTCTCCTCCTCTCCTATCCTCCTCTCCTCTCCTCTCTTCCTGTCCTCTCCTTCTCCTCCTCTCCTCTCATCCCCTCCTCTCCTTCCCTCCCCTCCTCCTCTCCTCCCCTCCCCTCCTCTCCTCTCCTCTCTTCCTCTCCTCTCCTTCTCCTCTCCTCTCATCCTCTCCTCTCCTCTCTTCCTGTCCTCTCCTTCTCTTCCTCTCCTCTCATCCCCTCCTCTCCTTCCCTCCCCTCCTCCTCTCCTCCCCTCCCCTCCTCTCCTCTCCTCTCTTCCTGTCCTCTCCTTCTCCTCTCCTCTCATCCCCTCCTCTCCTCTCTTCCTGTCCTCTCCTTCTCTTCCTCTCCTCTCATCCCCTCCTCTCCTTCCCTCCCCTCCCCTCCTCTCTTCCTGTCCTCTCCTACTCTCCTCTCCTCCCCTCCCCTCCTCTCCTCTCCTCTCTTCCTGTCCTCTCCTTCTCTTCCTCTCCTCTCATCCCCTCCTCTCCTTCCCTCCTCTCCTCCCCTCCCCTCCTCTCCTCTCCTCTCTTCCTGTCCTCTCCTTCTCCTCTCCTCTCATCCCCTCCTCTCCTCTCTTCCTGTCCTCTCCTTCTCTTCCTCTCCTCTCATCCCCTCCTCTCCCCTCCTCCTCTCCTCCCCTCCCCTCCTCTCCTCTCCTCTCTTCCTGTCCTCTCCTTCTCTTCCTCTCCTCTCATCCCCTCCTCTCCTTCCCTCCCCTCCCCTCCTCTCTTCCTGTCCTCTCCTACTCTCCTCTCCTCCCCTCCCCTCCTCTCCTCTCCTCTCTTCCTGTCCTCTCCTTCTCTTCCTCTCCTCTCATCCCCTCCTCTCCTTCCCTCCTCTCCTCCCCTCCCCTCCTCTCCTCTCCTCTCTTCCTGTCCTCTCCTTCTCTTCCTCTCCTCTCATCCCCTCCTCTCCTTCCCTCCTCTCCTCCCCTCCCCTCCTCTCCTCTCCTCTCTTCCTGTCCTCTCCTTCTCCTCTCCTCTCATCCCCTCCTCTCCTCTCTTCCTGTCCTCTCCTTCTCTTCCTCTCCTCTCATCCCCTCCTCTCCTTCCCTCCCCTCCTCCTCTCCTCCCCTCCCCTCCTCTCCTCTCCTCTCTTCCTGTCCTCTCCTTCTCTTCCTCTCCTCTCATCCCCTCCTCTCCTTCCCTCCTCTCCTCCCCTCCCCTCCTCTCCTCTCCTCTCTTCCTGTCCTCTCCTTCTCCTCTCCTCTCATCCCCTCCTCTCCTCTCTTCCTGTCCTCTCCTTCTCTTCCTCTCCTCTCATCCCCTCCTCTCCTTCCCTCCCCCTCCTCCTCTCCTCCCCTCCCCTCCTCTCCTCTCCTCTCTTCCTGTCCTCTCCTTCTCTTCCTCTCCTCTCATCCCCTCCTCTCCTTCCCTCCCCTCCCCTCCTCTCTTCCTTTTTGAGGAAAACAAAACAGCTCGGGGGCCATGTTAAAGATTAAAAGTAGATAGTTTTGCATGAAAAGCAGATAAAGCACTGGAATCTAAGGAGACATTTTCTAACAGTGAGAACCATCAACCGATGGAAGAGAAGTTGCCTTCAGAAGTTGTGGGAGCTTCATCACTGGAGGTTTTCAAGAAGAGACTGGCAGCCATCTGTCAGAAATGGTGTAGGGTCTCCTGCTTGGGCGGGGGGTTGGACTAGATGACCTACAAGGTCCCTTCCAACTCTATTGTTCTCTCCTCTCCTCCCTTCCCCTCCTCTCCTCTCTTCCTGTCCTCTCCTTCTCCTCCTCTCCTCCCCTCCCCTCCTCTCCTCTTCTCTCCTCTCCTTCTCCTCCTCTCATCCCCTCCTTTCCTCCCCTCCCCTCCCCTCCTCTCCTCTCTTCCTGTCCTCTCCTTCTCCTCCTCTCCTACCCTCCTCTCCTCTCTTCCTGTCCTCTCCTTCTCCTCCTCTCCTCTCATCCCCATCCTCTCCTTCCCTCCCCTCCTCCTCTCCTCCCCTCCCCTCCTCTCCTCTCCTCTCTTCCTCTCCTCTCCTTCTCCTCTCCTCTCATCCCCTCCTCTCCTCTCTTCCTGTCCTCATCCTTCTCTTCTCTCCTCTCATCCCCTCCTCTCCTTCCCTCCCCTCCTCCTCTCCTCCCCTCCCCTCCTCTCCTCTCCTCTCTTCCTGTCCTCTCCTTCTCCTCCTCCTCTCATCCCCTCCTCTCCTCTCTTCCTGTCCTCTCCTTCTCTTCCTCTCCTCTCATCCCCTCCTCTCCTTCTCTCTCATCCTCCTCTCCTCCCTCCCCTCCTCTCCTCTCCTCTCCTCTCTTCCCTGTCCTCTCCTTCTCCTCTCCTCTCATCCCCTCCTCTCCTCTCTTCCTGTCCTCTCCTTCTCTTCCTCTCCTCTCATCCCCTCCTCTCCTTCCCTCCCTCCCTCCTCTCTTCCTGTCCTCTCCTACTCTCCTCTCCTCCCCTCCCCTCCTCTCCTCTCCTCTCTTCCTGTCCTCTCCTTCCCTCCTCTCCTCCCCTCCCCTCCTCTCCTCTCCTCTCTTCCTGTCCCCTCCTTCTCCGCCTCTCCTCCCCTCCCCTCCCCTTCTATTTCTATTTCTATTCCTGTTTTGTGGGAATTCAGGTAGATACACTGTATGGCGTTTTCCCTTCCTCCTGCCCTCCCCCCTTTCCCCCTTTCCCCCTTGCAGACGGAGATTGCCAAGCGGCTGAACGTCATCTGTGCTCAGCTCATCCCGTTCCTGTCTCAGGAGGTGAGTGTCACACCAGGTTATTCCTTTCCTCCCGCCCTACTTGCAGACAGGGTGTAAGATTTTCAGCTTTTTTAAAACAACAACAACAAGGCGGGAACCAGTTTGGTCCACCAAAGCTAGGAAAAGGGAGATGGTGAGTTCTAATCCCATTTTAGGCGTGAAAGCTGGCTGGGTGACATTGGACCAATCACCAGAGACGGGGAGTTCTAGTCCTGCCTTAGGTATAAAGCCCGTTTGGGTGACTTTGGACCAATCACGAGGAGATAGTGAATTCTAGTCCCACCTTAAGGACAAAAGCCAGCTTGGTGACTTTGAGCCAATCACCAGGAGACTGGGAGTTCTAGTCCTGCCTTAGGCACAAAAGCCAGCTGGATGACTTTGAGCCAATCACCAGGAGACTGGGAGTTCTAGTCCTGCTTTTAAGGCATGAAAGCCAGCTGAGCGATTTTGGACCAATGACCAGGAGACAGTGAGTTCTAGTCCGCCTTAGGCACGAAAGCCAGCTGGATGACTTTGAGCCAATCACCAGGCAGCCTGGGAGTTCTAGTCCCGCCTTAGGCACGAAAGCCAGCTGGGTGACTTTGGGCCAATCACCAAGAAACTATAAATTCCAGTCCCACCTTATGTATGAAACCTGTCTGGGTGACTTTCAACCAATCATGAGGAAGCAGCGAGTTCTAGTCCTGTCTTAGGCACAAAAGCCAGCTGGATGACTTTGGACTGGTTTAATTTCAAGTTTATTAATTGTTCTTGAAACAATTAATTACCTTATTGCTGAGTTTTGTCCCAGATCCAAACTCAGCATGCAGGTTCATAGTTTGGTCCCGTGGTTAAAGCATCAGGCTACGAAGTGAGAGATCATGAGTTCAAGTCCTGCGTTAGCCATGGAAGCTGGCTGGGGGACTTTGAGCCAATCACCAGGAGATTGTAATTTCTAGTCCTGCCTTAGAGATGAATGCCAGCTGATGACTTTGAGCCAATCACCAGGAAGCTGTGAGTTCTAATCCTACCTTAGGCATGAATGCCGGTCGGGTGACTTTAAGCCAGTCACTAGGAGACTGGGAGTTCTAGTCTATGAAGTGATCCTGGGCATCTTGGACGTAAAGAGGAAGATAAATCCACCACTATGACGATTTAAAACAGACCTAGAATTTCCCAAGTTTTGTAAATGATAATCATGTTTCTCACCCCTTTTGTTTTTCGGTAGCACCAACAACAAGTAGTCCAGGCGGTGGAGCGGGCGAAGCAGGTGACGGTGGCAGAACTGAATGTGGCAATCGGGGTACGTAGGACTCCCTTTTCTGTCTCTTGTTGAGGTGGTCTTGGTGCCCAGAGAGACTCTTGTTGTGGTTTTTGGTGAATCTGGGTCATTTGGCATCTGGTACACTTCTCTGGGTTTAAGGAGAAACTTCTCATCGCTGGGAGTTGTACAAGATTACACAACTTTGCTTCTAGGTGTTGGGAGTTCACAACCTCTGGTGGCTTTGAAGAGACAGACGGCCACTTCTCAAGGATGGCTGAATTGGTTTTTTGGGAAGCACAAAGGTTGGACTAGTTCAGTGATGGCTAATCTTTTTGCCGTCGCGTGCCAAAAGTGTGGGGAACACAGCGTGGGGGGTGTCGCGTGCGTGCGTGCCCATACCCATAATTCAATGCACCCCGCACATGTGTGTGTGACCGCCCCGCTCTCCCCCCCGCTTTTGGCACATGATGGCCTGGTGGGCCCGCTAGGCCTCAAAAAAAGAGGCCTCAAAAAAAGCCTTCCCAGGCTCCAGAGTCTTTCTAGGAGCCTGAGGAGGACAGAAATGGCCTTCCCCACCCCACCCCACCCCTCCGTTTCCGGCCCCGGGGGTGGGTAGGTGGGGAAGGCCATTTTTGCCCTCCCCAGGCTCCTAGAAAGGTTCTGGAGCCTGGGGTGTGCAAAAAATGGGCCTTCCCCACCCTCCGGAGGCCCTCCAGAGGCTGGAAACAGCCTGTTTCCCGACTTCCAGAGGGCCCAAAAATGAGTTGGCCAGTGCACATATGTGCGCCAGAGCTGAACTAGGCAATGCTCGCATACCGACCGATATGGCTCCGCGTGCCACCTGTGGCACATATGCCATAGGTTCGCCATCACGGGACTAGATGATCTTTAAGGAACCTTTCAACTCCACGACTTTAGATTTTTATATTTTGCATAATGCAGAGGTTTGGACTAGATGATCTTTAGGGTGCCTTTCAGCTTCACTATTTTAGAGTTCTGTTTTTTTTCTGCACACTTCTCCCAAGGGCTGGACTAGATGATCTTTAGGGAACCTTCTAACTCCACAACTTTAGAATACTTTTTTCTTCTGCATAGAGTTGGACTAGACCAGGGGTGTCAAACTCGATTTCATTGAGGGCCGCATCAGGGTTATGTTTGACCTTGGAGGGCTGGGGGTCGACGTGGCCATGGTGGGCATGGCCAGAGTAGGCATTTGACACATGCTCAAGATGTACTTTTTCCCTTCTTTCTTTCCACAGTACTCCCCGGCCTCCAGAAGCACTCTGCCGGCCAAAAACGGGCCTCGTGGAGGCCTCACGAGGCCTGTTTTGGCTGGCAGAGGCACCGCGAGCCAGTCCTTTGATATTTCCAGGCCTAGACTAGACACAACTCCACCATTTTAGGTTTTTGTTTATTTATTTTTCCCTGCAGAATGCAGAGGGTTGGACGAGACGATCTTTAAGGCTGCCATCCCAAACTCCACGACTTTAGAATTTTAATTGCTTTTTCTGTCCAACCCAGAGACGGTTGGACTAGATGACCTTTGGGAGTTACCTCCCAACTCCACTATTCTAGGATTCCGTGCAAAAGAATTTCCAGGTTTTCAGGCACCACCGGTAGGCTGATTGGGTGGGAATGCTGAGAATTGAAGTCCACCTGTCTTAAAATTGCGGAGATTGAGAAACCCTGCGGTGGGTGGTTGTGCAGCCTCCTCACAAAACCCTCCCGAGATGGAGAACCCACAACTTTGTTGTGCAAGCTGTTCTACCCGCTCTGAGGAAGTTCTTTTCTTATTTTAAACAAAATCTGCAGTGCTACGATTGAGGCTTGTTGTTTCTGTGCCAAGAGAGGTGGTATTTAGCCGGTTTGGACCGGTTCATGGGTGGGCCCAACCACCCGTCCCAGCTCTATGCCATCCTATTTAGGCATGTTTTTGAGACTGGGTTCATGTGTGGAAGGCAGGCGTGTGCGCGAACCGGTAGCAGAATAATGTGAAACCCACTGTTGTGTTCCAAAATGAGGGAATCCTGGTTGCCTTCCCTACACCATCATCTCGTGAACTTGAATGCAAGTAATCCTTGATTTATCACCGTAATTCAGCCTGAAATTGCGGTCGTAAGGTGTGTCGGTCATCAAGGAGATCACCAAACGACTGTTGACCGATTTAACAACCTTTATTGCAGCAGCCGTTAAGTGAATCCATTGTCCTCAATGAGCATTTTTTTTTGCAAGAAATTGGAAGTACAGGTAGTCCTTGACTTACAACTATTCACTTAGTGACAATTCGAAGTTGCAACGGCACTGAAAAAAGCGACGTACGACCATTTTTCACACTTACGCATTTCCGTGGTCTCATGATTTACATTCAAATGCTTGGCAACTGACTCATATTTATGACGGTTGCAGTGTCCTAGGGTCATGCAATCGATCCCCTTCTGACAAGCAAAGTCCATGGGGGAAATGTTGTGGTCCGCCAGCAGCCTGCGGAGCTGGCAGCGGAGTCGGATAGTGAGGAGGCTGAGGAGGAAGATGGGCCAGTCCTGGAGTCTGGAGAAGGCTCGGATGAGGGCTCTGCGTCAAAGGCAGAGATGGGGCCAGAACCATCTGGGAGTGATGCGCGGACTCCAGAGCCTCCAGAGTCGGACAGCAGAGAGGCAGAGGAACAGGAGGAGCCTGTTCCTAGTGCATGCATGAGCAGAGCTGCCAGAAGGCAAGAACAGTTAAAACAAAAGGGACAACTCAGGAGTAAGGCCTGGAGATGATTGGCCCCTCCCATAAGGCACGTGGGCCCTTTGCAGGAAAGCAACATTGTTAATTCTGTTCCCAGTCGGCATCTCTGTTTGATTCTGGACTCTGTGTGGCTTTGCCAAGTAAGTCTTTGGCAGAGTGTCAAGGGAGATAAAGGTTGGTGATTATCTCGAAGGATTTCTCCCGAAGGACTTTTTGCAACTAATTGGGACTTAGCTGTGAGTGAACGTAATTCACAGCTGTTGCAAAAAAAAGAGGTTTTTGGGACTACTCGTATGTTTTAATGACTCAGGAAGCCTAGATCACAACAGGAAACCAGATTCACTTAACAACCGTGTTACTAATTTAACAGTTGCAGGAATTCACCTAACAACGGTGGCAAGAAAGGTCATAAAACGGAGCAAAAGTCACGTAACCGATTTCTCACTTAGCAATGTACGTTTTGGGCTCGATGGTGGTTGTAAGTCGAGGACTACCTGTAAAGATAATTACTGGCGGAAATGATCACAACAATGGTGCTGGGACATTGCAAAAAGCAGGAAATGCAAACTGATTGCCAAGTGCCGAAGTTGTAATCCTGTAATGACAAGAACAGCTGTTGGTACTTCAGATCCAGGTTGTAAGTAGAGGCAGTCCTTACAACAAGCCTTAAGTCGGGTTTCCTGGTTGGGAGAAAAGGTAAATGTGATTTTTCTCGGGGAATTGCAAGCCTGTGCAGCATTTGATGCATCTTATTTACTTACTACTATGCTGTCCATCTTGCTAGAAGATTTACAACCAATAAAATGGAAAGTCAGTGGGGGGGGGGACCGTATTCACTTAACGACCGCCACAATTCATTTTACAACTGCACCGATTCGCTTAACTAACCCTGGTCAAAAGCTTGTGAAATCGAACACCACTCACTTAACAACCATCCTGCTTAGCAACAGAAATATGGAATGGAATAGAATGGAGTGGAGTGGAGTGGAGTAGAACAGAACAGAACAGAACAGAACAGAACAGAAAATATGGAATGGAATGGAATGGAAAAATAGAAAATATGGAACAGAACAGAACAGAACAGAACAGAACAGAACAGAACAGAATAGAATAGAATAGAATAGAATAGAATTAAGGAGAGGAGAGGAGAGGAGAGGAGAGGAGAGGAGAGAAAATATGGAATGGAATAGAGTAGAACAGAACAGAGAGTGGAGTGGAGTGGAAGGGAATAGGACAGGACAGGACAGGACAGGACAGGACAGAATAGAATAATAACTTTATTGTCACTTTCAATGTACACTAATCAGCATACATTAAAATGAATTTTTCTTGCCTGCAGCTCTCAGAGGGTCACCACCTCCAATATACATTACCTACTAAATTCCGGCCCCCATTGCGGTCATAAACTGAGGACCTTCCGTCTTTCTTCATCTCGTTTGCTTGTGCAAAACACTTGCGGTGGCCGAGGAATGTCCCTCGGATCGGCCGCATTAGCAATTTCCGGGTGCTTTAAAATCCCCCCCCCTTATTTTTTTTTTCTTTTAATCTAAGAATGCCTTGTGTTTTTTGAAAGCTCTGCCTGTACGTCGTCGTACAGGGGGGGAAAAAAGGAGAAGGGTTTTTAATGCCCTTGGAAATTGCCAACGAAGCTGGCTCCGGTGTAACTGCACCGAGGCCTTTGTGGCGACTCGATTGCCTTTTTTCTTTAATATTTGATTTGAGGGCCGTAATCGAGGGCGAGAGAAGGCTCGGCTGTCTAAATCGGATCCTAATGGATGCCTTGCTTCTTCCTGGCTCTCTCCCTCTCCTCCGCCCCTCCATCTCCTCGCCCGGTTTGCTACAAACCGGGCTGAGCCTTCCTCTTTCTCCCCCCCCCAACCTCCGTGTTTTTTTTTTTTTTTTTGCAAGGTTCTTTTTGAGATCATTCATTATTTACCGAGCTGAGCCTCCTAGCAGGCTCTCGTCTCCTGCAAACTTTGATGGATTTTGCTGCGTCCTTGGGAATTGTATTTTGGTTGTTGTTGTTGTTCAAATTGTCTTGGCCTTCATTCGTGTCTTTGCATCTTTTATGGGGGATGCACGGGCTGGGTTTGCGGGGGGGGAAGGCGGGAGCTCTCCCTTTGCAGGAAGGCCGCTGCAAAATTTAGGGTGAGCAAGTGTGACCCATAAGCCTCAGCTGGTGGTCTTTGGGATACGTAAAGTGAGAAAGAGACACAGCTGTCTTAACTGCTGGGTATTAATTCAGTGGAAGATATTTTGATTGGTGGCATCCTTGGTGTTCTCTGAGCTTGGTTGTTTTCTTGCAGATGTTTCATTACCCAACTAGCAGGGGTGAAATGCTCCCGGTTCGGACCGGATCGCCCGATCCAGTAGCGATGGTGGCGGGTGGTTCGGAGAACCGGTAGCAAAAATCCCTGCGCCCTGCCCCCATGCCCAGCTGAGCCGCGTGATCATCAGAGGCTGTTTTTTTTTACTTTTAAAACCATTTTTTCTACAACCGCTTCAGCCGAAAAAATCCTTTTAAAAGAAAAAAAAAAAAAGCCTCTGATGATCGCGCGGCTCAGCTGGGATCATCAGAGGCTTTTAAAAGCATTTTTTCTACAACCTCTTCGGCCGAAAAAATCCTTTTAAAAGTTTTTTTTTAAAAAGCCTCTGATGATCGCGCAGCTCAGCTGGGATCATCAGAGGCTTTTAAAAGCATTTTTTTCTGCAACCTCTTCGGCTGAAGAGGTTGTAGAAAAAAAAATGCCTTTAAAAGCGTCTGGCGATCCCAGCTGAGTTGTCTGATCGTCAGAGGCTCCTGAAAGCATTTTATTCTGCAATCTCTTCGGCCGAAGAGGCTGTAGAAAAAATGCTTTTAAAAGTTAAAAAAAAAAAAAAAAGTTTGCCACGCCCACCCAGTCACATTACCCCACCACCACCAAGCCACGCCCACATATCTGGTAATAACAAATTTTAGATTTCACACCTGCCAAATAGGTAACATCATCAGTGCTAGAAGGGGGTGTGATTTGTGGGAAGGGGGAGGAGGAAGGAAGGAAGGGAGAGAAAGAGAAAGAAAGAAAGAAAAAGAAAGGAAGGAAGGAAGGAAGGAAAGAAGGATGGAAGAGAAAGAAAGAAAGAAAGAAAGAAAGAAAGAGAAAGAAAGACAGACTGTGGGGTCCTTGGTGTCCTCTAAGCTTGGTTGTTTTCTTGGAGACGTTTCATGATCCAACTCGGTAACGTCATCAGTGCTAGAAATGAATAGGATTTGTGGAGAGGAGGAGGACAACAACAACTGTGAGGTCCTTGGTGCTCTCTCTATACTTGGTTGTTTCCTTGCAGGCATTTCATGACCCAACTAGATAACATCATCAGGGCTACCGTGTTTCCCCGAAAATTAGACTGGGTCTTATATTAATTTTTGCTCCAAAAGACGCATTAGGGCTTATTTTCTGGTTAGGTCTTATTTTGGGGGGAAATACGGTACTAAATGCACCCGTCTGGCTGACAATCTTAACTGGGGCTTATTTTGGAGGTAGGGCTTATATTACGAGCATCCTGAAAAATCATGCTAGGGCTTATTTTCCGGTTGGGTCCTATTTTGGGGGAAACAGGGTAGTGGGGAGATTAACATTAACACAGCTGCTTGCAATTACTGCAGGTTCGAATCTTACCAGGCTCAAGGTTGACTCAGCCTTCCATCCTTTTTAAGGTAGGTTAAATGAGGACCCAGTTTGTGGGGGCAATAAGCTGACTTTGTATAAATATACAAAAGTATGAAGGCTATTGCTTAACGCATTGTAAGCCGCCCTGAGTCTCCGGAGAAGGGCGGCATATAAATCAAATTAAAAAAAAACAAAAACATTAGACTGATAATCAAGAAGCAAACAACATGTCAATCAAGGAACTGCCAAACAAGCCAGCAGTAAATATCCCAACCAAATACCACTCCTACCAGTGTTGACAGGGGGAGCCATTGGAATATAAATTGAGAAGCAAACCCCACTCTCTTACTAGCACTGATGATGTTACCTAGTTTGGTAAGGCGACGTCTGCAAGGAAAGAACCAAGCTCAGAGAGCACCAAGAACCTATAATTTCAAACCTAACCTGCAAATACAGGCAGTCCTCGACTTACAACAGTTCCTTTAGTGACACCTCAAAGGTACAATGACACTGAAAAAAGTGACTTGTGAAGATTTTTCACATTTATGTCCGTCGCGGCCTCCCCACGGTCGCGTGATTTACATTCGGATGCTTGGCAACCAGTTCATATTTATGACGGTCGCAGCGTCCCAGGGTCGCGTGGTCTCCTTTTGCGACCTCCTGATCAGCAAAGTCAAGGGGGGGATCCAGATTCACTTCACGACCGCTGTTACCGACTTAACAAACTGCAGGGATCCGCTTAAGGAACGCGGCAAGAGAAGTTGTAAAATGGGGCAAAACTCGCCGAGCCCATTTCTCACTTAGCAGCATCAATTGTGGGCTCAGTTGTGGCCGTAAATTGAGGACTACCTGTATTTTTCTCTGTTGGCTCAGATTTGCTTCAGAAAGCGGGCCGTTCTTTTGCAAGCTTTTCTTAGCCTCAGCTGACCTATTGCGAGGATGGATGCGAGTTGGTTCTTGTGGGGAAAAAAAGCAGTTTTTTCGTCTTTGATAACAGCAGCCTGGCGGAGATGTTTGCTTCAGTCTTTGAAAAGACACCTCAAAGATCTGTCTCGACGTCTGATGTAGGCGCGAGGGGAAAAGCATGAGGAGAAAAAAAGGCATTAAGGCCCATCTTAGTCCATCTTTTCGTTTCTCTCGACGACAGTTCGAGGTTTCGGGGGTGCTCGTAGGCAGGTGTTCTGACCCAGCTCCCCAAACATGACAAATCCTCTGTAGTTGAAGGAATGATTCCTTTATTAGGAGCGCCGGCAACCCTGGCAAAAAGTTTCTCCCTCACCGCAGGCTAACAAGTCTGTCCAACCGGGAGATAAATAGTTGTCTGCCATCATCTCCGCCCCCTGCCTTTTATCCCCAGAGTTAGGGTGGGGCTTCGCTAGCAGCAGTGGCTCTTCTATCCCGAGGACCAGCCCATTGATTTCCACTGCTCTCCTCTCCTCTTCCTTCTGCGCATCCACGTGTCAGGCACCGGACCCAGCTGTTCCTCCTCTTCCTCCAGACCTGTTGTGGCTCCGTTGCCTGAGCCTGGGCTATCGACAGATGCAGACTCTAAGAGTGAGACAGAGGAGTTGGCAAGGCCTCCCTCTCCAGGACCCTCCTCTCTGGCAATGCCTCCGGAGGACACCAAAGGCCAAAAGATAGGCCCAGAGCCAAGCACGTCCCCGCAGCCACAAGTGGACAGCGACGAGGGAGATAAATGCTGGCTGGATCCTCGGCAGAGGTGCAGGGAGAAGCATGCGCAGCAGAGGGGAAGGCGTACCAGAGATTAGCTGAGTCACTGGACCACACCCCACAGGGTATAAATGTGGGTGTGGTGGCCGGTTCAGTTTGTGATGAGCAAAAACTAGGAATAATCCATGATCTCTGCGTTACTGGACTTCTGCCTGCCTTGTCGGACTGCATTTGGACTAATCCTTGTATTGCGGAAACTCTGCCTGCTTTATCGGAATGCTTGCAGTCTAATCTTTGTTTTGTGTGAGTAAAGTCTGAATTGTCAGCTAGCCACTGGGTTGCTATCAGCTTTATCTTCAAAGATTTTGTCGTGTACTTATTAACTCCGGGCCGTCCGTGGGGGTGCGTGTGTGGGACGGGGACAGAACAAGACCTGAGTGCTGCTGACTCTCCATCCGAGGGCTGACGGACGGCCCAGGCTCCGCCTCTGCCTCTCTCTCTCTGCCAGCTCCATTCCCTCTTCCCCCTCGGAGGTCTCAGGTTGCCTTGATGCTGACCCTGACTTCCATGCCTCCTCCTCTGATTTGGTTGCTGGAGGGGCCGGCAGTCGGCAGGCCACAACAGCAGGAGATGGGGAGTGTTCTGACTCAGGATGCAGGCAACATTGAAGTCTTTTATTGCACTGCTAAACCACGACAGGCAGGATGTCGGTAAACCTCCACCCTGCTTTCCCCCTCCAAAACAACCATCCACAGTTAACGTAACACAGTCCCACCAGCTGGGTCCACTGGTGGCCAGAACCCGAAGGTGCTTTTTCAAAAGGCAACTGGACTTTGTTTTTTTCTTGAAGACATTTCGCTTCTCATCCAAGAGGCTTCCTCAGTTCTGACTGAATGGCAGAGAATGGAAGGATTTATATCACTTGCAGTCCTCTGGTTGTTAGCACTCTCTCTGAGGGTCCTTGAGGCCATTTGGAGATTTATTCTATACAGGTGACCCTGAGGGCACAGATAAACCTCTTAAGTGGCCTCAAGGACCCTCAGAGTCTTAATGATTAGATGACTACAAGGAATATAAATCCTTCCGTCCTCCACCATTCAGTTACTGCCTTAATCACTGCAGGGATTCGCTTAACGACTGCGCAAGGAAAGGTCATAAAATGGGGCAAAATTCACTGGACTGACTTGCTTAGCAACATAAATTTTGGGCTCAATTGTGGTTGTAAGCCGAGGACTCAAGGCGGTAATGGAGCTTGCCCGTTATTAGTCATGACAGTCGTAAAGCAGATCATCACATGACCCACCCAATTTTTCGACCTTTGTTTGCAAAGGTTGTTAAGTGAATCACCATGGTCATTAACTCTTCGGCCATCAGCCAAACAGTGTAGGCTGGTGACCCCCAGGGGGAGGGCCTTCTCTGTGGGGGCACCCACCCTCTGGAATCAGCTGCGCCCAGAGATAAGGAGAATCCAAGACCTCGGTGCCTTCCGCCGTGCCCTTAAAACTTTCTTTTTCCAGCAAGCCGGGCTGGCCTAACACTTTTTAAAATGTTTTTAATTGTCTGTTATTGTTTTTAATCATGGGGCCAAATTTATATATATCTTTTTAATTGTATTTTAATGTTTGTAGTTTATGTTTTTACTTGGCTGTTCATCGCCCTGAGTCCTCAGGGAGAAGGGCGGTATACAAATTTAAAAATAAATTAAATAAATAAATAAACTCAATTCATGGGGAATCCATTACTTGCTACAGGGCGTTTTTGCCTAAAACTGTAAATGTGAATTGATTGCCCAGAGTCCAAAATGTGGTCACATGATCACAGAAGGTGGGGGCAGCCGTTGAAGCTTCGGAACCTGGTTGTAAGTACAGATAGTCCTCGACTTACAACAGTTCATTTAGTGACCATTCCAAGTTACCAACGGCACTGAAGAAAGCATGTGCGTGACCATGTTTCATACTTACGACCCTTTTTGACACTTATGACTGTTGCAGCATCTCCATGGTCATGTGATTTACGTAGAATAGAAGAATAAATTTATTGTCACTTTGAATGTACACCAACTGGCATGCATTAAAATGCAATACAACTCCCAAAGGGTCACCACCTCCAATATACATGACATCAACACGACAAAATAAATAAATAAATAAATAAATAAATAAATAATAAATAAGAAAGAAAGAAAGAAAGAAAGAGAGAAAGAGAAAGAAAGAAAGAAAGAAAGAAAGAAAGAAAGAAAGAAAGAAAGAAAGAAAAAGAAAGAAAGAAAGTGTGCAAAATTATGCATATACCCAGTGGTGGGATTCAAATAATTTAACAACCGGTTCTCTGCCCTAATGACCGGCTGGGTGGGTGTGGCCATGGTGGGCGTGGTCAGGGAGTGTGACAGGCAGCACTTGGCCTCCTGCACCCCCCTGGGAGCAAAAACGGGTAGCGGGGGGGCCGCTGCCCCCGGCACCCCATTTTGGGCCTAGTAGGCCTCCCTGCAGCCTCCTGGGAGCAAACATGGGCTGCGGGGGGGGAGGGGGGCGTCGCATCCCCCAGTGCCCCGTTTTGGGCCTAGTAGGCCTCCTTGCACTTACCTGGGAGCCAAAACGGGGGTGTGTGGGGACTCCTGGAAGGGGCGGGGAGGTGCAGGGCCAGCCCAACATTTTAACAACCTATTCGCCCGAACTGGCTAAATCCCACCACAGCATATACCCATATATATTACATAACACGAAGAAACAACACAGTCTAGTTCGTTTGAACAACTGACTCACATTTATGACGGTCGCAATGTCCCTGAGTCATGTGACCTTCTAAAAAAGGAAAAGCCAAGGGGGAATCCAGATTCACTTAACGACTGTGTTACTAATTTAAGCAGTGCACCAATTCACTTAACAAAGGTGGCGAGGACCGTCGTTGAAACGGAGCAAACTCCCTTAACAGATTTCTCACTTAGCAAACATAAATTTTGGGCTCAATTGTGGTCATAACTTGAGGACAGCCTGTACCTTTTTGAGGGGGGGATCTGTTGTAATTTTGAAGGGTCGGTTGTATTTTGTCTTTTTTTTTTTTTAACTACACCCCCTGCGGAAATCTCCGGGGACCTTGCCTTGCTCAGATAATCAGCCTTTGAAGGGGTTGCTGACAGCTGTCCGTTATCTTTCTACCTGCCCATCTCTGCTTTCCATTCAGCTGCCAAGGCTCCTAGCAGCTAATATCTAATTAATAAAAATTAATGTAGCAATAACGATAAAAGGGGATGCATTAAAACCAGTCCTTGCTGTGTCTCAATGCAAATACGGTTGCATTGTTTTATAGCCATGTTTTCAACTGGTGTGCTACACACACACATAATTGTGCCAGGGAGTTGTTTCTCGTATGCCATGAGATTTCCCCCTCCCCCCTTTTTTTTTTTTGTATTGTGTACTTTCTGCACAATTTGTATATATTCAGTTTGCTACAGATGCAGATAGTCCTCGTTTAACAACCAGAATTGGGACTCGGCGATTCAGTTATTAAGAGAAGCGGTTACTATGAGAAACTGGATCTTATGTTCCTCAGGGTTTTTTTTCCCCTTTATCGACCTGCAAAGGTCATAAAGACAAGGATTTATTTATTTTTTTAAATAAATTTTTATTAGAGTATAAATATTAAAAAAACATAACAACATACACACAACAAACATTTATACAACATATAAACAAAAGAAATTATGTTTCCTTCTTAAGCATTGTTTCAAAGTGACAATTTGCTTGTTATATATATTTCTTCACCTCTCCTTAGTGTAATAACATTTTCTATATCGGTAATATTTCCCCTCTAGGTTTTTTGTTTATTTTTAATTTTTAATCAATTATACCATTTATTCCATATTTTATAGTAATCTGATTCTTCTCTTTCTTGTATTTCTTTGGTTAACCTATCCATTTCAGCGCATTCTAAAAAATTTTCTATTAAATCTGTTTCGTTTGGCGTTTTTTCTTGCTTCCAATTTTTTGCGTATATTATTCTTGCCGCTGTTAGTATGTGAATTGTGAGATATTTAATATCTTTAGAGTATGATTTATTAAAGATTCCTAGTAAAAACGTTTCTGGTTCTTTATCTATCTGTGTTTCTGTTATTTGTTCCAACCATTTTTTGATGTTAGACCAAACACAAGGATTTATTATAGGTAGCCCCCTCCCCACAATAGTTCATTTAGTGACTGTTCGAAGTTACAATGGCACTGAAAAAAAGGGACTTACGACCGTTTTCCACAGTTACAACCTTTGCAGGTATCCCCATGATCAGGTGATCAAAATTCAGATGTTGGCAACTGGTTCATACTTACGACCGTTGCTCTGCCTTAAGATCATGTGATTCCCCTTTTGCAACTTTCAATATCAAGGGGATGCCGGATTCACTTAACAACCAGGTTACTGACTTATCAACTGCAGTGACTCACTTAACAACCAAGGCAAGAGAGGTCGTAAAATGGGGCAAAACTCACTTAACAAATGTGTCTCTTAACAACAGAAACATTGGGCTCAGTTGTGGCCGTAAATCGAGGATTACCCGTTGATTTCATCCCTACTATAGCTGTGATTGATGCCCAAAAGAGGCAGTTGCTAAATGAGGACTAAACGATATGTTTTTTTAATGTGTAAAAAACCCATTTCTTCAACATTTAAAAATATATATGATTAATAATGTATATATGTATATATGATTAATAATGTTCTTATGTGTCACAGAACTACAGGTAGTCCTTGACTTACAACTTTTTGCTTAGCAAGTGTATGAACGTATTACAGAAGTTACAGAAAAAAGTAACTTACAACCAGTCCTCACACTTACAACCGTCATAGCATCCCCATGGGTCACATGATCAAAATTCAGATGCTTGGCAACTGGTTCATATTTATGACGGTTGCAGTGTCCCGGGGTCATGCGATCCCCATTTACGACCTTCTGAAAAGCAAAGTCAAATGGGAAGCCAGATTCACTTAACAACCGTGTCACTAACTGAACAACTGCAGTGATTCACTTAACCATGAAAAAAGTCGTAGTCAGGTTTGACTCACTTAATAACCGTCTTGCTTAGTAACGGATATTCTGATCCTAATTGTGGTCATAGGATGCTCGGCAGCTCTGAATGGCTTACAAAAATGTCCATTAGTGAAGACATTATTAAAAATAAAAATGATAAGCCAGCGCTAAAGACTCAAATATTAGAGAGATAAGAGTGCCAGTTAGATGTAATGGTTCAGGTGCTGGTCTAGAAACCAGGAAACGGTTTTGGGTGACTCTGGGCCAATCACCAGGAGATAAATTCTAGTCCAAATTAAGCACTAAAAACAGTTGGGTGACTCTGGGCCAATTACCAGGAGAAGGTGAATTCTAGTCCTGTCAAGCTCAAAAGTCAGTTGGGTAACTCTGGGCCAATTACTAGGAGATGGTGAATTCTTGTCCTATCTTAAGCACAAAAGCCAGTTGGGTGACTCTGGGCCAATCACTAGGAGATGGTGAATTCTAGTCCTACCTTAAACACAAATAACAGTTGAGTGACTCTGGGCCAATCCCTGGGAGACGGTGAGTTATAGTCCCTCACTCTCAGCCTAACCACCTCACAGGGTGATAGTTGTTGGGAAATTAGGAGGAAGAAGGATTATTAGATATGTTAGCTGCCTTGAGTTACTTACAAATTATTAAACGCAGGATTTAAGAAATCAAATGAGGCAAACTTCAAAACGTTAAAAGTGCAAAGATAGAAACAACAGCGCTTTTCTAAACAATTAGAAGAGTTGGTCGACCTCTAAGGCTTTTCAATTCCTTTCTGTCTCCTCAGCACCAGCTCCAAGCTCAACACCTTTCCCATCACGCGCCCCCCATCCCGTTGACCCCTCACCCTTCCGGCGTCCAGTCTGCCAGCCTGGCCAGCCTCGGTAGCGCTTCAGGGCTGCTGGCACTGTCGGGAGCATTGGGGGCGCAGGCCCATCTGGTTGCCAAGGATGACCGAGGGCTTCTCGAAGCCGACCGAGGTAGGTTTCTCCAGATAATCTTGGTTCTTTGTTCTTTGAGAGTGAGCTATGAAAGATTTTGCCTAAATTTGGGGAAGGCTGGGACTACCAGGACAACCCTGGCAACTTTAAGGTGTGCAGACTTCAATTCCCAGAATTCTCCAGTGAGCATTTGCGGACTTCAACTCCCAGAATTCCCTAGCCACTGTTTGTGGACTTCAGCTCACAGAATTCATTAAATACGGTCACTCATGCCCTCGTTACTTCCCGCCTGGACTACTGCAATGCTCTCTACATGGGGCTCCCCTTGAGGAGCACCCGGAGGCTCCAGCTGGCCCAGAATGTGGCCGCGCGGGTGGTTATGGGAGCGACGTGGCGCTCCCATGTGACCCCCCCTCCTGTGCGAGCTGCACTGGCTCCCGGTGGTCTTCCGGGTGCGCTTCAAGGTTTTGGTTACCACCTTTAGAGTGCTCCATGGCATCGGACCGGGGTATTTACGAGACCGTCTTCTGCTACCAATAGCCTCTCACCGACCAGTACGCTCCCATAGAGACGGGCTTCTCAGGGTGCCATCGGCCAAACAGTGTCGACTGGCGGCCCCCAGGGGGAAAGCCTTCTCTGTGGGGGCACCTACCATCTGGAACGAGCTCCCCCCAGAGATACGGAGGATCTCGGACCTGTACACGTTTCGTTGTGCTCTCAAAACTTTTTTATTTCAGCAGGCTGGCCTGGCCTAACTCTCCTCTTTTAAATTTTTAATTTGTGTGATTTTATAAATTTGGTGTTTTAATCTGTGTTTTGGCCAAAATATTTAATAATTTTAAGGGATTTTTAAAATATTTGTATTATCTGTATTTTATCTTGGCTGTTCACCGCCCTGAGTCCTTCGGGAGTAGGGCGGTATAGAAATTTGATTAATAAATAAATAAATAAATAATAAAATGAGCATTTGTGGACTTCAACTCCCAGAATTCTTCAATGAGCATTTGTGGACTTCAACTCCCAGAATTCCCTAGCCAGCATTTGTGGACTTCACTTCCCAGAATTTCCCAGCCACCATTTGTGAACTTGTACTCCCAGAATTCCCCAGCCAACATTCATAAATTTCAAGTCCCAGAATTCTTAAATTCTTAAAAATGTCTTAAAAGTTGCCCTGTTTGAGAAACATTGCTGTAACTCGTGTGCTTTCATTGTGGTTCCCCTAGATATGAAGAAACATTGAATGTCTACTTTAAAATGATTCTCCCAACAGGTGACTAACTCCATTGCCTGATATTGGGGGACAAAATCATACTGGTTTGGGAATTCTGGAGATTGAAGTCCACATACCTTAAAGTTGCCAAGTTTGAGAAATGCAGTACTGGTGTTTTGAGTCACTTTGAAAGAATCAAAGATTCTTTCATTTTGAAAGAATCTTTCAAAGTCTGTTTGCTCGTGTGCATTAAGATTGCTATTCCCCATGAAATGAGCTTTATAAAGTGGGAATTTTGAGGGTCCCAACCCAAATTTAGAAATGGGATAATAGGGGAAAAAATGTCAACTGTTCCTAAAAGTAAAAGAAGTGTAAATGTGGAGCAGTTGGCCTGAAAGCGGTTTGAGTTCGCTGTTACTAGCTCATGTATTTATTTCATTCAGTGTATTTAGCTCAGAAGTGTCCAACTTTAAGACTTGTGGACTTCAGCTCCCAGAATTCCCTAGTCAGCATGGGGAATTCCCACAGCTCGGCTGGTTGGGGAATTCTGGGAATTGAAGTCCCCAAGTCTTAAATTTGCCAATGTTAGACACCTCTGATTTAGTTCATACTTGGTAATTTATTAATGGATGATTTGCAACATAGCCACAGGTAGTCCTCGATTTACGACCATTCATTTAGAGACCTTTTGAAATTAAAACGGCACCAACAAAAGTGACATATGACCAGTCTGTACACATATGACTGTTGTAGCATCCTGGGGTCACGTGATTGCCATTCGTGACCTTCCCGGCCTACTTCCGGGAAGGAAAGACAATAGGAAAATTGACAGGGAAGGTTGCAAATCATTATAGTGTGATGTCTCACTTAACGACTACAGTGATTCCCGTAACCAGATTAACAGCAAAGAAAAAGAGATAATAACTTTGCTTAACACCAGAAAAAGCTCCTAAAAACAGATACACCTCCACAATGCTTCACTTCGCGGCTGCCCCATATAGCGACAAATTTTCTTGGTCATAAATCGAGGACTACTCGTATTTCTTAGATTATCAGCTGCAAAAATTTACCTGCGTCACCCAGTCAAGGGGAAGATAATTCGGAGTCCTTTTCATCGCTAATCACCCGGTCCCACTTACCGCTGGCCCGAAGCGAATGCCAGCCTTCCAATAGGGATCGTTTTAGGGGTGCAACTTTGACAAGGAATAAGGAAAAAAATGCATCAATTTTTCGGGGGGGTGTGTGTCCTCCTTCCCAAATGCCCTTGAACCGCCACCACCCCGCTTCCTCCAATTGAAGAGGCGGAGAGGTGCAACCCTGTGATAATTTAATTTTCACATTTTGTACCGTCGTGGGAGGGTGTTTTTATGTACAGTTGCAAGCGGGATGAGTGGCATTCTTCGTGTTTTGATACTAAAACCCTTCTCTTCTTGCCTTGTTGCCGTTCCGTGTTGCCATGGCGACAGAGAGAGACCCCGGACCCGTAAGTCTCTTTGCTTCCCCCCCCCCACCCTTTCTCTTTACCCCGCCCTTCCCAATTGTTTCTCCTTCCTCCTAGCCCCCAGCGGGAAAGAGAGGCTCTGAACCAAAGAGAATAGGAAAAGGATGTTTATCTCCAGTGGAGTTTTTATTTATACACACACACACATACACACACACAGACGGCTCTGATGAAGATGTAAGTAGGGTGATGTTTGCACGAGACAATCGAAGAATAAGGACTAAGAAGCCTGCACAAAAATCTGACACTTTGAAATTTGCTTGGGGTTTTTTAGCCCTGGATGCAAATAATTGGGAGACAATCAAGGAATTAAGGACCAAGAAGCCTGCACAAAAATCTGACAATTTGAAATTTGCTTGGGGTTTTTTTGGCCCTGAATCCAAATAATTAGAGACAATCAAGGAATAAGGACCAACAAGCATGCCCAAAAACCTGACAATTTGAAATTTGCTTGAGGTTTTTTAGCCCTGGATGCAAATAATTGGGAGACAATCAAGGAATAAGAACCAAGACGCTTGCGCAAAAATCTGACAATTTGAAATTTGCTTGGGGTTTTTTGGCCCTCAATGCCAATCATTGGGGCTGTTTCCGGACTTGATTCTGCAGGCTGCAACCCCCAACCAGAATTTTCAATTTGGAGGCTCCCTCCGAAAACGTGTGCACTCGGGGTGACGTGTTCTTCGATCCCGTGCAGAATTTTTCCTTGCCAAGCAAAGCGAGAAGGCAAAATCAGAAAAAGGAGAAATCATGATCAATGCTTTGGCCTCCTTTCTGGTCCTTTACAGCGCCCCATCCTTGTGAGCCATGTTTTATGACGGTTTTCCCCGAAAATTGTTTTTTTTTTTTGTTTGGGTTTTTTTTTTGGCAAAACCATGCCCATAGAAAACCACTGGTTCACCTAACGACTGCATTGCTTGCTTAATGATCCCTGCCCAAAAAAAAACAAAACATCATAAAATTGGCTCGGTAGTGCAATCTGCCCATTTTACGATCCTTGCTGCTTGGGTCCATTATTTATTTATTTATTTATTTATTGGTTCGATTTATATGCCTCCCTTCTCCGGAGACTCAGGGCGGCTTACAATGCGTTAAGCAATAGCCGTCATACTTTTGTATATACCTGCTTAGTAGGGCTTTCGGGGGGCCCACAAGCGGTAGTTTTTTTTTTTTTTTTAATACAAAGTCATCTTATTGCCCCCACAATCCGGGTCCTCATTTTACTTACCTCGGAAGGATGGAAGGCTGAGTCAACCTTGAGCCTGGTGAGATTTGAACTCGCAGTAATTGCAGGCAGCTGGTGTTACTTAACAGTGCTTTAGTCTGCTGCGCCACCAAGGCTCATTATGGTCGTAACCCAAAGACTTACCAGCAACAGAGTCAGGCTAGTGCATGGAAACAGCCTCCTGCTCACTAAACGTTTTGCACGTTTTTTCCCCACCCTAATTTGTTTGCTGTTTTCCTCTCCCTGCATGGCAAGTAAATCCAGGAGGAACCTTCGGCTTGGCTTTACTGCTATAGAGGGCAGGGGGTCTTGGGGGTGGGTGGGGGGTCCGAATCCCTTCTATTGTAGGTGCTCCATTCTGCACTTCATTTTATTGGAGGCGCTGACCTCCCCTCTCCACTGAACCCGTCTCTGCAGCCTTTACACACACACGCACAAAAATCCATTTCATGAATGAAATATTGAAAGGGTGACAGTCTTGTTTGTTTTACAAGTTCATTGATGGAACTGTGAAATGATGGGGCCTTTTGTTTTTGAAAAGGGATTTAAGGCTGCGGCTTGGAAAAAGCTCTGCATCTTGTAAGCCGCCCTGACTCGCTGAATAAGGGAGATGGGCAGCAAATAAATACAACACAACACAACACAACACAACACAATACAATACAGTAAATAAATAAATTATTTTTCTCCCTTCCCTTTCTCCTTCTCTTTTCTTTCCTTTTCCCTTTCTCTTCCCTGCCCTTCTCTTCCTCTCCCCCTTTCCTTTCCTTTCCTTTCTTTCCTTTCCTTCCCTTCCCTTCTTCCTTTCTTTCCCTCCCCTTCTTCCTTCCCTTCCCTTCCTTTCCCTTTCCTTTCCTTCCTTTCCTTCCCATCCCTCTCCATTTACTTCCCTTTTCTTCCTTTCCCTTTCCCTTTCCTTTCCTTCCTTTCCTTCCCTTTCCTTCCCATCCCTCTCCATTTACTTCCCTTTTCTTCCTTTCCCTCTTTCCTTCCCTCTCTTCTTTTCTTTCCTTTCCCTTCTTTCCTGCCCATCCATTCGCCTCCTCCTCCCCTCCCCTTCCCTATTCCTTCCCCTTCTCCCTTCCTTTCTTCATCAATTCCTTTCCATTCTCCTCCACTTTTTTTGATGCTTTTAAATTTGCTTTTGATCCTTCCTCCCTCCCTTCCCTTCCCATCCTCCCTTCCTCTCCACCTTCCTCTTCTTTCCCCTTTCCTTCACATTCTTTTGCTTTCTCTGCTTTGTTACAGCTTCAGTACCCGAAGTTGTGCAGAGATGTGCTAGGCTAGGCATGTGCAATTCGTGCTAGTCATTTTCTGGGTCTCCCAGAGGCTATTCTTAAGTCAAAAGTGACTTGCGTGGGAGACACTTTAAACTTTAAACAGACCTTTCAAAGGTTTACAGACTCTGTTTTTAAAAAATGCACAATCTGATGCACACTCCAGCCCTTTGCACTCCTAAGACCAAGTGTTCCCAAGCATATAAATCTAGAATTGTACTTTTACCCCGGTTGCTTAGTGAAGCAATTCACTCCGCACAGTTCAAGTGTAGATTAGCAAAATAAGGGACAAGCTTGTTGATCCACAATTATGTTTGTTTGTTTTTGTTTTATTAGATTTATATACCGCCCTACTCCCAAAGGACTCAGGGCGGTGAACAGGCACAAAATAAGATACATAAATACGAAAGTTAAAAAACATAATTAAAACCAAATTAAATAATTTAGCCCGAGACAATTAAAAATCCCAATAATTTAAAACATTAAAATTTCGATTTAAAAGAATTTTAAAACGGGGGCTAATTAATACATGTATGTAATTAATACATACATGTATTAATTAGCTTAATACATGTATGTATGTCCTGGGAACTCACCCATAATGAAATCATTCTGTCCTGGGAACTCACCCATAATGAAATCATTCTTCTGGTACGGCGTTCCTCAACCTCAGCAACTTTTAAGACTTCAACTCTCAGAATTCCCCAGCCAGCATTGCTAGTCATTATTTTGAGACACCTCCTACCTCCCTGTCTCAGAATTGTAAAACTGAAGGGAATAGTAAAGATCATCAAGTCCATCCCGCTTCCGCCTGAAGGGCAGGGGTCTCCAACCTTGGCGACTTTTAAGATGTGTGGACTTCAACTCCCAGAATTCCTCAGCCAGCTGTTCTTCCCAGGAATTCTGGGAGTTGAAGTCCACCAGTCTAAAAGTCACCAAGGTTGGATACCCCTGTTGAAGGAGACAGTAAAGATCATGCTGGCTGGGGAATTCTGGGAGTTGAAGTCCACATATCTTAAAAGTTGCCAAGGTTGAGAAACACTGCTAGTTTGGTACAGGTAGTCCTCAACTTAACGACCACAATTGATCCCAAAATTTATGTGGCTAAGTGAGACATTTGTGAAGTGAGTTTTGCCCCATTTTACGACTTTTCTTGCCACAGTTGTTAAGTGAATCACTGCAGTTGTTAAATTAGTAACACCGTCGTTCAGCGAATCTGGTTTCCCCATTGACTTTGCTTGTCGGAAGGTCGCAAAAGGGGATCAGGTGATCCCGGGACGCTGCAGCCGTCATAAATGTGAGCCAGTTGTCAAGCATCCAAATGCAAATCATGTGACCATGGGGATGCTGCAGCGGTCGTAAGTGTGAAAAACATCACTCACTTTTTTCAGTGCCGTTGTAACTTCGGAAGATCATTAAGGCAACTGTTGTAAGCCGAGGACTACCTGTACTGAATTGATTTGCAAAGTTCTCAGATTCTTTCTCAGATCTTGTCTCCACCAGCCTCGCTTTGCTTTGTTTTAGGGATTTAATAAATTCCTTTCTCCTTCTGTCGCACTGTGAAGCAGTTCCCAAGCTTGTCCCAAAGGCTGTTCTGCCCCAGCTACGGACCCCAAAGAAACGCAGCACACACAAACGCTATACAAAGCGTATTTACTCAAAATAAGTTAGTCTTTATCATTCAAAGGCTGTTAATGAACTGTCTTAACAGCCTACCAGAATTCTAAGATAAGGTAATCACAGTCTTACTAGAGTTGGCAGAAAGCCCAGAAGCAATTTTGCAGACATGAAGGAGAGTGAACTAAAGTTGTTCCCTACAAATTACTTCAGTCGGTGTTCCTCCTTAAATAGGCTAAGGGAGCGGCCAATTAGCCCCAAGCTTTACTCTCGAGGAGACCTCCTCCTGAGGAGCCACTCCTGCCTTTTGGCAGCTCTGCGCACCCGTGCATCAAGAAGAGCCTCCTCCTCTTCTTCCCCTTCACTTAAAGGAGCTTCTGGAGGTTCTGAAGGCCCTGGCTGAATCCCCGCCTGTGGCACCTCATCTTCTCCAGCCTCCTCAGTGTCCGACTCGAGCGCCAGCTACACAGGCTGCTGACGCAGCACCACACCAGCCTCCTCGCTGTTGGAATCAGCTACAATTTTTCACAGGCCGACTACGGGCCACAACAAAGGTGCTTTTTTCAAGAGGCAACTGGACTTTCTGGCTTTTCTTTCAAGACATTTCACTTCTCATTCTAGAAGCTTCTTCAGCTCTGACTGGATGGCGGAGAACGGAAGGATTTATACTCCTTGCAGACGGCTGGTCATTTGCATCCTTTTAGAGAGTCGTTGAGGCGACTCGGAGTTTAATTTGTGTCCTCAGAGTCACCTGAGTGGTGCAAATGGGTGTGGAGCCTCCTTGGAACTGCTGAAAGGACTGTGTTGTAGACTGGAGATACTGTATTTTTTGGAATATAAGACGCACCTTTCCCCCCCCCCCAAAAGTGGGTGAAAATTTAGGTGCAACTTATAGACTGAATACGGGTGTTTTTGGCCTCCCGAAGCCTCCGCGCGTCGCGTTTTCTCCCTTCCTGGCCCCCAGAAGCATTCTGCAGACCAAAAATGGGTACATTTTTAGTGAAAACAGGTGTGTTTTGGGCGAAAACGGGACGTGTAGGGCACTGCAGAGTGATTTTGGGGGTCTGGGACGGCGAAAATCCGACGCACGGAGACCGAAAACTTTTTTTCTTGTTTTCCTCCTTCCTTGCTTTCCTGTAAATGTAGGTGCGTTTTATAGTCCGAAAAATACGGTAGATGATGTCGTATCCCTCCCCCTCTATTGAGGGAGGACTGTTCAATTTTAACATAGGTGGCCTCTTTGACCCCCTCTTTCAAACCAACCTCCAAGTGGCCTCACCGACACTCTCAAAGGATGCAAATGACCAGCTGTCTGCAAGGAATATAAAATCCTTCCATTCCCCCGCCATCCAGTCAGAGCCGAAGAAGCTTCTTAGATGAGAAGCGAAACGTCTTCAAGGAAAAAAAAAGAAGAAAGTCCAGTTGCCTCTTGGAAAAAAAGCACCTTTTTTGGGACGACGATGACCTGGATGGCTGAGAAACTCCCTAGACAATTTTCGAGTTTATGTCCCTTCGTCTTTCTCTTCTGCAGAGCTCTTTAATGCTGTCGAACGGAGAAAGGATGCGAGCCATTTCGGATTACTTGAACAGTAGCAAAAAAAGGAAGACGGAAAAAGAATACGGCACGGATTACGTGAGTGGCTGCCCTTTTTTTGCAGCAAGCCAGCTTTGGAAAGGAGGGTTGGGTGGAGCTGAGCTGCTTCTCTGCCATCCAGATATTTTGCAAATGGGTGACTGAGTCAGATTGTGTCCTCAGTTGCCTAACATTGCTGCGAAAACCTGAATTATTTTTCCTCCCTTCTAAAACTTGCAGCCCAGATGAAGATACAGGTAGACCTCGACTTACGACCGCAACTGAGCCCAAGATTTCTGCTGCTAAGCGAGACAGTTGTTAAATGGGTTTTGCCCCCATCTTACAACCTTTCCTGCCACCGTTGCTAAGTGAATCACTGCGGTTGTTGTTAGGAACGCGGTTGTTAAGTGAATCTGGCTTCCTCATTGAGTTGGCTTGTCAGAAGGTTACAAAAGGAGACACTGCGACCGTCGTAAGTATGAGTCAGTTGCTAAGCGCCTGAATTTTGATCACATGACCACGGAGATGCTGCAGTGGTCATAAGTGTGAAAACCGCTCGTAAGTCACTTTTTCCAGTGACTTTTTCAGACGGTCACTAAATGAGCTGTTGTAAGTCAAGGACAACCTGTAGCATATTGGACAGGTAGTTCTCGCCTTAAAACCACTCGTTTAATGACCGAAGTTACAATGGCACTAGATAAAAAGTGACTTACGACCAGTTCTCATACTTATGACTGTCGCAGGATGCCCATGGTTACACGGTTGAAAATTTTGGCAGCCAGCCACTAGCATATATTATATATATTT